>LUCH01007922.1:7222-17596 GCA_013368495.1 Paragonimus heterotremus | reverse complement strand
TTCGGATAGCGTCTCTAACCAGCGGTTTGGGAGATCACGAGGACCCCATCCAGGCAGGCGACACCTTTAACATCAGTTGGGTGTGCCATATTCACTATTGCACAGATTTTTGCTGGATCATGCTTGATTCCTTCTCTAGATAAAACGTACTCATGGAAAGTAACCTCGTTGGTGCAATATTCAATTTTCTGTTGTTTGAGCTTGATGCCGCCCAGTTGGCATCTGGCTAGAAAGAGTTCTAGATTTTTGTCGTGTTCGACTTTGTTACGACCGTGGATCAAAACATCGTCAGCTATGCACATGACACCAGGTAGGTTCTCGGTTGCTTGGATTAGTCGTTTTTGGAATATTTCGTTGGTGACCCTCAATCCGAACGGTAGACGAAGCCAACGGAAACGACCAAAAGGTGTCCCGAATGTCGTTAACAAACTGGACTGTTCGTCCAGTTTTACACGTCAGAAAGCAGAGGACAAATCTACCTTGGTAAAAAAAACACGCGCCGGTTAGCTGAGGAAGAATGTCTTCCAATAACAGAAATCGAAAATAGTCCCTTCTTAATGCCGCGTTTAATGGTTTCGGATCGATGCAAATTCTCAATTCGTCGGATTTCTTGCTGGCTATAGCGACCTGACTAACCCAATCGGTTGGTTCGTCTACTTGCTGTATTACTCCTAGATCTGTCAGCCGTGTTAGTACCTTTTCAAATGTCTGTTCTAAAGTGAGCGGCAAACGACGAATGGGTAGCACGACTGGTTTAGCATCCGAATCGACGCTTAATTTATAGACTCCTGGGAGGGCTCCCAAAGTACCATCAAAAACACTGGAATGTTTTAGACACACGTTGGTCAATGGCGAGACTATGTTATGTACACAATTAAATGTTACCAATTCCAGCGCTTCGATTGCTTCAACTCCAAGGAGGGTTGGAAAATTTTCTTTGACCACAAACAAAACGTATTCGATAAGTTTGTCATTATTAGGGTTGCGTAAGATTGCTGTAAACTCCCCTGTAGGCGTCACCGTTGTTCCATTCCACCTTAGAAACATGAGGTTCGTATTCGTCAGCGGTTTGTTTGGAACGCAGGACCGAGGGATGAGACTGACACCTGCACTTGAGTCCACCTGGAAGTTTATTGTTATTCCATTCAATTCAATTTCGATAGATCGTATACTCTGGTGTGGTTCGTTCACCCCAATCGCACACATTGAGTACCTTCTATGTTATGTTGTCTTTGCCAAACTTGGATCACTCTTGCAGCAAACGGAGAAATGATTCGCTTTACCGCACTTTGTGCAAATTTTTCGCCATACTGGACATTGTTCTTTCTTGAGACCATGGGTTTTTCTGCAGAAAGTGCAGTCTGCTAGAGGGTTTCTTGGTTCTTCGGCCATCACGCGATTGATATCCTCTGCCGAGTGAATTTTGAGAGTTTCGGCCTTTACGTCGGCTGCCTCTTCAATTCGACACATATCACTGCATTGTTTGAGCGTCAACTGAGGATCCCTCAACATTCTCTTGGTCAGATTGCCGTTTCTCATTCCGATAAGTAACCTATCTTTGATCAGTTTGTCATGCATGCAGTTACAGAAACTGCAGGTTGTGGCCATGGATCTCAGAGCTTGAACAAATTGATCTACGGATTTTCCAGGTTCTTGGACGCGGCAATTAAATTTATATTTCTCAAAAGTGTCGTTCGTAAATCCCAAACAATAATATTCTAATTTCTTCCCAGTCTTCTGGGTCTTCGTCTGCTTCATACGGAAATGTGTTGATGCAGCCGACGGCCTGCTCTCCGATGGCATGTCGAGACATCGCCATTTGAAACTCCTTCTCGGCTGACGACGGTCGAGCTAGCGTGCGGGAATCTTGAAATTGCAACTTCCACATTTTCCATATTTCTGGAAGTCCTTCACCCTCATTCACATTCAGCCGGGGCGGTGGTTGGAGATTCAACCCCGCCATTGGGCTCACCCATCCGATCTGGTTTCTTCATCTCTGTCACCATGTCGAACAAGTCAGGTTCAGGCCAAAATGTGTATTCACTACACCACACACAACATCTCACCTAGTCTGTTCTGAATACTATAGATACATGTCATTGTCGAACAATCTGATTGGCCAATGCAACTATGGCGTACACGATTGGCTGCACTCCACCACATCCTTCCCTTTTTAAAGAATCTTCGGTTTCTTAGAACGAACTTGAACGAACTCGTTCTCTTCATTAGTACTGGACTCAGCCGCTCCGAAACTTGTGATCATCGTTTCCTGCTTCCATAGGTGCACTCTGTTTCTCCTAAATGTTCCGTGATTTGTGCGCATCACATAAGAACGCTCACCGTCTCGTCCTTCCAAAATCCCTGGGGTCAGTCTGTCAGAGCCCATACCGAACGGCTGAATCCAAACGGCATACAATTCGTCCAATCTTGGCAGCTCATGAGACCCTTTGTTATACACTTGTTCTTCTGGATCCATTCGTTGTTTCAAACGTTTTCTTACGGTGTCCCACGTGATAGTTTGTAGGGCTAACGATCTTCAACAAGTGGTATTCGAATTCTAGTTCTTCTTCCCATGAGCTGTTGAGCCGGCCTCAAATCTATATCTGCTGATGGGGTGTTTCTGTGTTCTAGCAGTGCCAGATAGACGTCTTCTTTGGCTGTTAAACATTTCTTCATTATATTCTTTGCCTCCTTCACAGCAGATTCCGCTTTACCATTAGACTGGCTGTGGTGTGGACTGGAGAATTCGTGTTTAAACCGCCATTTTTCGGCAAACTCCGCAAACTGTTGTGCTGAAAATTATGGACCACCATCTGATCTCACACACTGTGGAATGCCATATCTTGCAAACTGGGATTTCAACCTGCCGATTATCTCCTCGGCTGATGTGGCACTTGACTTCTCAATTTCAAAAAAGTTGCTGAAATAGTCCACCAAAAGTAGATATGACTTGTCTGCATGCGAGAATAGATCAACCGCTATGTGTTGCCAAGGTCGCTTGGGGACTGAGCGGCACACCATGGGTTCCTTTGGCTGTCGAGTCCTGTAATGCTTGCAGACCATGAAGGTTGGAAAAAAGTCCTTGGTATGACTAGTCATGCCTGACCAGTATACGGTATCCTTAGCGCGTCTCGTACAACTACGCACACCGAGGTGCGAACGGTGTATTTCTTTCATAGTGAGTTTTCTGGCAGCTCGGGGAATAACCAAACGTTCGCCACGGAACAAAAGACTGTCTTCTGTCGTCAACTCATCCCGGACCTTGAAATAAGGATGAATTAATTCACACTTGTCGTGCGTGGTCTGGCCAGCCGTTTCTGATTTGCTCTTCGAGCTTCTCCATTTCTTCGTCATCGGCAAACGTCTGCCTTATCCGTGGTAACCGCGAGTCTGATTCCGCGAGCGTTAGGTATACTTGTTCATATCCGGTGCAATTGTCTTCTTCCGTTGCCAGTGGGGTCCGCGATAGTGTATCCGTCAGTACCATGTTCTTGCGAGGAGTGTATCCGATCTCGAAATTGTGCTTCTGTAGGCGTACCAACATTGCTTGCAAACGGCGTGGCGCCTTGTCCAGAGGCTTTTTTTTACGATAGTTGTCAATGATTTATGGTCGGTTCGGAAGATAGTTTTTCTCTCAGGTGTGTGATCGTCAGATTTTTCTCTAGCAAAGTCTACCACCAGCAGTTCTTTTTCTATTTGTGCGTATCAAGTCTCGGCACTACTCATGGTTCGAAATCGGAAGTCAGTCGGCTGTCCGTTCTGCATCAGAACTGCTCCAAACCCATTTTGGCTGCTCTCACATTGTATCCTTAACGGCAGACGTGAATCCTAGTAACGTAATACAAGAGCTTTGACGATTAATTGTTTGATATGTTTCCACGCTCGCTCTTGTACATCTCCTCACATCCCTGGTGTATCCTTGTAGGTCAGTAACTTGATAGGCCTCATGATTTGGGCTGAACAGGGCAGAAATCGACTCAAGTAGTTAATCGTTCCATTGAAACGAACAGTGCCTTTCACATCAGTTGGGTGTGCCATAGTAACCATTGCACCGATTTTTGCTGGATCAAGCTTGATTCCTTCTCTGGATAAAACATGCCCATGAAAAGTAACCTCGTTGGTGCAATATTCAGTTTTCTCTCGTTTGAGCTTGATGCCGACCCGTTCACATCTGGCAAGAAAGAATCCTAGATTCTTGTCCTGTTCGTGTTTGGTACGACCGTGGATCAAAACATCGTCAGCTATGCACATGTCACCAGGTAGGTTCTCGATTGCTTGGATTAGTCGTTTTTGGAATATTTCGCTGGAGACTTTCAATCCGAACGGTAGACGAAGCCAACGGAAACGACCAAAAGGTGTCCCGAATGTCGTTAACAAACTGAACTGTTCGTCCAGTTTTACATGCCAGAAAGCGGAGGACAAATCCACCTTGGTGAAAAAACATGCGCCGGTTAGCTGAGGAAGAATGTTTTCTAATAACAGACGTCGAAAATAGTCCCTTCTTAATGCCGCGTTTATTGGTTTCGGGTCGATGCAAATTCTCAATTCGTCCGATTTCTTGCTGGCTATAGCGAACTGACTAACTCAATCGGTTGGCTCGTCTACTTGCTGTATTACTCCTAGATCTGTCAGCCGTGTTGGTTTCTTTTCAAATGTCTTCTACAGTGAGCGGCAAACAAAGAATGGGTAGCACGACTGGTTTAGCATCCGAATCGACGCTTAATTTATAGACTGCTGGGAGAGCTCCCAAAGTAACATCAAAAACACTGGAATATTTTAGACACACGTCGGTCAGTGGCGAGATTACGTTATGTACACAATGAAATGTTACCAATTCCAGCGCTTCGACTGCTTCAACTCTAAGGAGGGTTGGAAATTTTTCTTTGACCACAAACAAAACTTATTCGATAAGTTTGTCATTATTAGGGTTGCGTAAGATTGCTGTAAACTTCCTTGTAGGCGTCACCATTGTTCCATTCCACCTCTGAAGCACGAGGTTCGTATTCGTCAGTGGTTCGTTTGGGACGCAGGACCGAGGGACGAGACTGACACCTGCACCTGAGTCCACCTGGATATTTGTTGTTATTCCATTCAATTCAGTTTCGGCAGATCGTATACCCTGGTGGGGTTCGTTCAGCCCAATCGCATACACTGAGTACCTTCTAGGTTAGGTTATCTTTGCCAAACTTGGACCACTCTTGCGGCAAACAGAGAAATGATTCGCTTTACCGCACTTTGTGCAAGTGTTTCGCCATGCTGGACATTGTTCTTTCTTGGAACCATCGGTTCTTTCGCAGAAAGTGCGGTCTGCTAGAGGGTTTCTTGGTTCTTTGGCCATCACGCGATTGATATCCTCTGTCGAGTGAATTTTGAGGGTCTCGGCCTTTGCGTCGGCTGCCTCTTCACTTCGACACATGTCAGTGCATTGTTTGAACGTCAACTGAGGATCCGTCAACATTCTCTTGGTCAGATTGTCGTTTCCCATTCCGATAATTAACCTATCTTTGATCGGTTTGTGATGCATGCAGTTACAGAAACTGCAGGTTGTGGCCATGGATCTCAGAGCTTGAACAAACTGATCTACGGATGCTCCTGGTTCTTGGACGCGACAATTAAATTTATATCTCTCAGAAGTGTCGTTCGTAAATCCCAAACAATAACTTTCTAATTTCTTCATCACGTTTGCCCAGTCTTCTGGGTCTTCATCTGCCTCATACGGAAATGTGTTAATGCAGCGGACGGCCTGCTCTCCGATGGCATGTCGAAACGTCGCCGTTTGAAACTCCTTCTCGGCTAACGACGGTTGAGCTACCATGCGAGAATCTTGAAATTGCAACTTCCACATTTTCCATCTTTCTGGAAGTCCTTCATCCTCATTCACATTCAGCTGGGGCGGTGGTCGGAGATTCAATCCCATCATGGAGCTCACCCATCCGGTCTGGGTTCTTCATCTCCGTCACTATGTAGAACAAGTTAGGTTCAGAGAAAGATATGTATTCACTACACCACACGCAACATCTCATCTAGTCTGTTCTGGATACTATAGGTATAGGTCAATGTCGAACAATCTGATTGGCCAATGCAACTATGGCGTACACCATTGGCTGCACTTCACCACTCTCTGCCAATACTAACGATCAATCACGTAACCTAGAGCCAATATTTAAACAGCAACACCACGTTAATCAGTACATTGCAGAAAACAGAGACGCACGAATCCACTTTCTATTGAGACTGTACCATACACAGCATTTCTGATCAAGAATCACGTGCTTCATCACAGTCATGTGACCTATCATTTATTGCTTACTCACATTTATTGGCGGGGCAGATTCGTAAGATTTTGTTTTAGTAGTTTACTGGATTAGTATTCAACCTGCAGTTCCTATTTCAGGTCATATATGTCAGCTGATAGACGAATAAATTCTACTATACTTCTGATCATGACACAAAATCATTCTACTCCATTGTTTGTAACATTAGTTGCCACAATATTCTCATCAGAAAATATAAAGAGAAGGATTATCAGCAGTAATTGGTATAATACGCTGAAGTAATTAGGTTTTTGTAAAACTGATACTATCTTGAGAACTGTTTAGCTATCGTGCGAACAGAAAAGACAACTTGAAGGTCAGAAAATTTATCCTAACATTCCAACTGAATTCCACAGGCATGGCGTGAAGAAGCAAACAACTAGTGAAGTGAAGGTGGCTTTGATAATTCAAACTCCAAAGAGAGGTTGTTGAATCAACACATGAGAGTGGTTGAGCAATATAGGCGCATACGGCGAGTATATGTATCTGGGGGTGTGATAGAAATCGAACAAGTGTCAAAGTATCGAGCCATGTTCAAAGAAAATCTTACTTTATCTGCACTCCTTTTCTCCACACAGGGACAGCGCTAGAGAGAATGGTCTATGCCACCCCAGTTACCACTCATTTATGATGACCATTTTCTTTGGAGAGTAATGAGTGTTACACATTTTAGCAGGCTGGCCAGTGTTTGTAAATTTGCACCGAGTAGTAGTCATATACATGAAAGCTTCCATCCAACATGATTTATTGAAGAAAAAACATCCGTAAGATGATACAATAGAACAGCAAAAGTTGGCCACGACTGTAAACTAACCATTTGAGTTCATACACTAAACTGTTTGTTACCCTACCCTGATACTCCAAATCTCATGAGGTGATCAGCTGTACAACTTTCTTTTGCCGTATAAGCAACAAGTCTGCTACTATGTGCTCCTCAGCTGACCGAGAAGAGTTCACTCTCAGGCAAAAGTAAGAGGGAGTGAAAATGGAAACAACGGTGGTAAACTCCACAGTACATCTTTCCTCCTTTGCAATCGCCACTTGTAGTGGATTTGGGACTCAAATTATCGGCTCAAAGAAGATATGGTGTCATCATATATGCAATGACTTTTTTCGTTTATTATGAACCACCTGCGATGGGGAATTGTTCCAGCTACTAACTACTGCACTGCTGGAATGTTTTAATTGTATATCCAACCGAGCTCCGCTTTAAAAGACGTAGGGTATAAATTCTAGTAGTAAAATCATGGCACTCATTTCAGATATTTCACTAAGCTTTACACTCTTTGTGCCTCCAAGGTTTCTGAAGACCTCCCATAGAGATACTGACATCTCCATTCGTCCCATGGCTATTGACATTGATTAGTTTCTTGCGCAACCTGACCCCTTATTTACAAACCTCATTCATTCATTCGTTCGTTGCAATCATGAGCCTGACCAGAAGTTATTATGGTTTGGACCGTCCCTTACCGTAACATTGACGTGGAAACACTTGAAATTAGGTGATCAAAAAAGATCATAATTGACTAAACAAGGTTAGGTTGAAATATCTGAAGTGATACGAACGCAGATTCATTTGAGTGCACTGCCTGTCTTGATCATTGCTGAGTTGGTCACTGTTTGATTGAGTCGTCATTTTGACCCCAGAAATTCGGATGTTTTGACAATGGGCCATGCCTGCATGCACACAAGTGTACTCATGAATTTCGATGTGGTGAATGATTAATAGCTTCATGAAACAGATAGATTTGCACTATCTCGTGCTAGTCAAGAAAACGATCGTTAGTGTAAGCACATAGACACTATGTTACTGACCGATTTTGTGAGTAGTCTAATGTAATTGGGCATTCATACACTGACAGTGAATAAAATGTCCAACCAGCTGCCTTTTGAAGCATATACAAAAGTCACTAATTCAACTATGTTGATATTTTAATAAATTTACTTCATCAGCAAAAGAATGCAGATGAAAAAACCGTGGTAATATGACCCCTCACAATACCTTCTTTTTCGCAAGGGTCATGCTGGTCATATCATCACCCACCATAGCTTATTATCACACTTGTGCTCATTGTACGAGGTCAAATCCAACGAGTCTTGCTATTCAAAGTCGTTCCTGGTAGAAGTGCGTGAAAGACTGCTTGCGTGGCAACCCAGTATTATCTCTAAGTGTGAAGCGCTTTCACAGTTTTTGATGGGGTTGCATTTTGTTGCCTTAGATGTGAAATCGGCACTCCATTAGCGTAAGATCAAAGCCTGTGGTGTACCACACAGCGTATATTCGTTTTCGTGCTATAATGTGGATGACAGCTACAGTGGTGGTCACCATTGCCGAAGTGTACTTTGGCAGTGGCCTATATTTTTGGGGATGTTTGTCCTATTGTATCCTTCACAGTTGGCCACATTTCTGGGAGGCTCAGTTGCCATTATGGATGAATTATGACAAAATGTTTCCACCCAAGGAACATGTGTAATAAGTAGCACTATAACTGTATGAAGTGCATGCACATTAGTTAAAAACTGATCTTATAGTAAGAAAACTTGATTTGATACAGATGCAATGATGTAGCGTTCTAGGAAAAAAATGTACGTAAATTTAATAGATTACCGTGTGTAGTCTAAACAAAATAGGTGAGTTACTGGACTAGTGTGGTCGATACACTATCACTTTCAGTCTATGACATTGTTAGTTATTTTACTTTCTACGTTACATGTTCCGATTAAGTTGGCTTACATCACGCAGTCTACAAAAGAATGTATGGGGTTTTCAGTGTACCTACCGGTGGAACGTCTGTGCTATTAAGGATGGGTAGAAAGAACCAACTGCTTCACGCAATGCAGTCGGTAAGACAGACTTCAAACAGCATCATGATGAACTGAAATATAAGCAGGGTAGTTAAAAATCACCGGTCCCGAATAAACTACATCACTAGTGGATCAAAATTTCATCGTAATATTATGTAGTACTGTGTATTAACCTGGTCTTTTTTTCATCAAGAGGTACGTGATATCCATGCGTCAACTATGGACATGCAAGTAATCTTATTAGCGAGTGTGACCAACAAGCTTTGCGGTGTCCAGCCCCAAATAGGATTGCTATTGTCGTTTGTGAGCACCGTCTACTCAGTTTGCATAGATAGTTGGTAAGTCCTTCATGCACGACATATGCTATGCATATATTTTCCAGTACATTCAGATTACAAACTTCTACTTTCAGTCGTGTTTACTCCGCGATACTTCGTCCACAGAGTAGCTAATTGCTGATATGTTGTCCAATAAGTCAAGCAGAAAGAGACCAACATGGAACTTACTATCCACAAACGTGATTAGGAATACGTAACTCAGTGTTGTTTTAAACATACTGACAATAAAAGCTGTCCGGATGAACTGCGGAATTAATTGCAAAGCTATTCTTGTAGTGCACCAGGAAGTCAATTTACGGTTAGAATGTCGGCCAGTTGCTAACACAGACTGAAAACACTTTCATTGGTAAGTTAACTTTAAAGCGTACTATTCAGATTCTCACCCTTCATTTCCCCACATTCCTTGCATACGGACCAGTCAACTATTAAAACCATTATGCCTACACGGTTCGATTTTTCAGGTAATGCATTGAACAGTACAACTTCCGTCGAAAGCATGTTGTTAGGGAGGTGTACACCCATCAGTGTTGAAACATGTTATCGCACTGTTCATACACACGTATCTGGTCATCATCCAGCCCTACTTCTAATTAGGACTGAGGGGATGCATTGGTGTGGAAAGTGGAATCATGTATGAAAACGCCTTTTTCTAATCATATACGTTGTGTACAACTCTATAGAAAATTTTGTCTGGTGTTAAATTCATCAAGTTTTCTAACTCATTTTGTTTGAATGGTATGGCCCGTTGCAAACTTTTGTTAATTTTTACAGCCATATTAATGATACCGGTGAATGGATACCCTGTTATGACTGGTTTTATGCTAAACTTTCGCATACTTTCCGAATTTCTAGCAGATGAATTGTCGCTCTATTCGACGATAAATAAATCATTGTGACGCCTTGCAAAAGTGATCGAT
>LUCH01007921.1:0-15931 GCA_013368495.1 Paragonimus heterotremus | reverse complement strand
TGCAAACAAAACAGGAACCAAATCGAAAAGGTCAACGATAGTTGACTGCGGAAAGGGGACCCTACAACAAAAGACCAGAGATATCTGCAAAGAGATGGACATGTGCTTATGGCATTCGAATTTATAGTTTATAAGTTTAATTGAATAAATTCATAGGATTAATTAAAATCATTCGTGAAGAGATTCCGCTTTTTTTGCCGCCACTCAATCGTTCGTTTAATAGATTATCGATAATCCGTGATATTCAGTTTCAAGGTTATGATGTGATTTACCAGAAATGCGCCCAAACATTTCGTGCCAACTCTGTAAACTCACCAGAACTTTTGGACGCTAAAACTGTCAAAAACATTTTAGACTTTTAGCTCTCTTTTCGAACCTCCCGTGCGATATGGTTGTATGAAAACGCAAACTTAACTATATGTATACCAGTTGTCCCGTGTGTAACATCGGTGGGAAAAAATACGTCAGATGTCAACATTTACAGATTAATTTGTCATTCCATCACTAAGTTTACGGACAATTTGATGTTCCGTTTTGAATATCTCATACATATCAATTGCAGCAATTTTTGCAAACACTCATGTGCTTGATCAGAATAATCAAACCGTCGGTCATATGACTAACACAATTTTCAGAAGCATACTTTGCGGAAGTGTACGGCGAATGTTAGATTCAGGAACATTTTGTTTTTATCTGAGAACCAAGGTCATCTAGATAGTCACAGCAATCAATTTACACTGAGTCACAGCTAACAACCTACGTTTGAGTGTACAATAAAGCAGCAGACATATAAATGTTCGCACGGTAGCAGTTTTTAAATACCACCGGGTTGACTCTGAGCATTGCTTTACCGTAGCAACTGACACATCGACAATTGCAATACTTATAAGCGTCCCCGAACTTTGACAGGTGTAGACAGAGCAAGTCATCCGTGACTAGAAAGGCCCTTAAACATTCGATCAGACAATAATTTTAGGCATAAAATGGGCAGGTGTTTCGGATCGAGAAGTACAACAATCAATCAGCTGCCACACTTCATAGTATACGTTCAATGTGAGTGTACGGAACAGATTCAGTTTCAGCTAACCAACTGTCTTAAGTCTGTAAACAGAAAATCTTACATGTTTTCAGATCTCACTGCTTATTTTACCAGTATTCGTGTATTAGATTGTGAGTGGCAGTTTCGTTGTGTGCTCATAAAATTAAGTGAGTTCAGTCCTCAAAACATCATGTTGGCGTGTAAGGCTTAGTTGTGGGTGCTCAGATTTGTATATCGTTTCATAATAATAGCGAACCTAACGGATATTCTACCAGAGCAACAATTTGCTGATATCGATAGCAATAGTGCCTTGCGTAAATAACCAACGGGTGTCGTGTTGAAATTGACGGTTGGATAAATTAGATGAGACCCAACTGCGAAAAGTCAGGACTCCTGCTGGATTCGAGCCAGCGAAAGAAACACCATGTCTCACTGCGGTATGCGCTGCGCCAGCTGAGCTACGAAGTCACGCCAAGAGCTCGGAAATTTCACATTTGGACCTGATTACCCACCCGTTCCACTGTCTCATATGGAATCCAGCGAATGATTCAGAGTATCCACTGCCCCGGCAGGATTTCTGGAACAGTTCACGCCGGAATTCACCAAAGCCACTGTTGAGCACAGAATATGTACTGCTAATAAGTACTTCGGCAGATTTATGAATTCAGATGTGACCCAACTGTGAAAAGTCAGGGCTTCGTTTGGATTCGAACCAACAACAGAAACACCATGAAGAATTGTTAGTGCGCCGTGTTTGAGACACAAATATCAGTAACACCATATCCAAATAGATGTATTGAAGGAATAAGCCATAGTCGCTAAATTTCTCCTTGTTGCTAATTGTGACACCGCTAAAAACTGTTTCTTGATAAACCTTGCCGAAAATATCATTGGCGAATAACCTAAATATGCGGATACATAAAAATATCAAACCTCCTAAAAATAACGCAATACCTTGGTGACAAGGGTTCATGCACAGCTTGATTGCCAATTCATTCCTGAAATATCTATATACACGATATAACATAACATTTACCGAAATTCCTTTCACTTACTGATTACGTTTTTCTTGAGTTCTGTGGAGGTAATCATTGAGTTGTGATTAGCAGGATGCTTGTGAAGGTTTTGTACCCAACACACTAATCAGCTTACAGTACTCTAATATGGATATTGATCTACAAAAATGGCCCCTTTCGTTCCTCTGTCTTCCACACCGTTATCACCATAGTTTAATGGTGTGTTACACTAACTGGTTACCAGGTATCACCAGAAAGATATTCCTATCAGCCGTGTCAAGAACGGCAGAAATGTTCCTCCTCCATCCATTACACCCCAAAATTCATGAGGAGAATGCAATTTACGTTAAGCACGTCAGAGTGAAATATTTTATATGGGTAACTAATGAACGAGAAGAATGGTTCAGACGGTGATAATCCTAAAGGAGTACCGGTTGCTATCCACCTTCCGAAATACTTTTTCGCGTTTACATCGGTTATTTCTCTAATGTATATCAAGAGTCTCAAATACATACTGATTAAACACCTCCGACCCAGATGTCATGAAAATGACCACCAATAAACATTATTATACAGCAAATTGAGACGAGGATAATACACCTCGATTCACTTTCAGTAAGTCAAATTCAACAGTTTTGTTTCAAATTTTGAAATTTTGCCAAGTTTTGTTCGTTAATTTCCGCAGACGTAACCCTCATTTTATGCATCTCTTAACCGTAGAAGTTGTATATATCGTGTGGAGGTAAACACTGTGCTTTTTGATAAAAATTAATGGCCAAACTGCGTCACTGAAGATATTCCCAGAGCATCATATCCTGGTATTTATACAGTACGTCCTTTCAGTGTTGCATGCACCTCGATGCATGACATGCAGAAGACATTTGCGGCAAGTATTAATATCCAATAGTAATAAAATTCGGCCCCAATAAACCCGTGCTTATTTCGAGATGAAAAATTAGTTGCACTGGTTTCGTTATAACAGTATTTTTGATGCGGTCGTATAAAACTGTGTTATCGCCGGTTGTTTCACACCCCACCCGTGCTTATCAGTAGTGCACAAATTATAACTTACCAAGATGTAATATGTAAATGTTATTTGCGGTTAGTTTGTTAAGTGTCCGTCTTGAAAGCCATTTAGTCAGTGGTTCCGAGTTGAGTTCACTGACCGTCTTAAAAA
Source organism: Paragonimus heterotremus (assembly GCA_013368495.1). NCBI lineage: Eukaryota > Metazoa > Platyhelminthes > Trematoda > Plagiorchiida > Troglotrematidae > Paragonimus > Paragonimus heterotremus. The sequence continues at coordinate 12,699 of LUCH01007921.1, read as the reverse complement.
AATTTATATGTAATTTCTAAACTGCTTTGTATGGAAAATTCTTGTCAAACATTTAATTGGCTTTTCCTGAAACTATCATACAGGTTTATCTCCATTGTTGTGTGATGGAAAGGATGAGAACAGAAAGTTCAGTAAATATTTGTTTCGTTGACCAATAGACTACGTTAATTCGTCGTCAAGCTGTACTACTAACACCAACACCAAACGATCCTCATTCAGGAACCTAAAGGTGATTTTCGTCGAATGATGAAAACACTACAGCGTCTGACTTGTTCTGGGATAACTCTACGTTTCCGGGAAGGTGACGGTCGAGATGACCAATAAAAACTGTTGCTTGTGAAACTATTCCAGTGGAAAGTATGCAAAATAACAATAACGCTGACACCGTTGTGGCGCTTGTGATAGTGGTGTCAACTTTGCCTATTTTTACAACAGCAATTTGCTGCGAAGAAAGCAAACCACCAAAACTTCATCGTGTAAACGGTTGCTTTGAAGTAAATCATACCTAGATCCATTTTTCTGGATGAAAACCAACGATGGTGAAATTGTGATAAACTGCCTTGAGGAACATTTGGGTTTCATTCCTTATGTTCCAGAATTCTCCAGGCGTTCAACAATTGTTTTAACTCTATATACCTTGACGTAACAGCAACTCAGTTATGATAGGTGTTTATAAGTTGTTATGGAAATCTCGTGTCGGACGGAACGCAGAAATTAATTAAGCAAAACATCGCTATCTGCAGCTGTTCCACCCGGTCAGTTGACAGTGGCTAACAAAACCAGCGTGCTTTTCGTTCTGAACCGATACGGAAGACTGGAAAAACATGTGGAAATCCCGCGAGTTTGTGGTTATCATTAGGTCAGTCAAAAATCATCGTAATGTGAATAAACTGGATCAAGGGATATCGAAATGTCAATGAAACCTCATAATAGTTTTATTAATGAAATAACCCTGACTTACTGGCAGTATCACGTTTCAAACCTGCAGATTTTATAATTGCAGAATTCAGTAAGTTTGCTTCCACCAGTAACTGGTGGTCGGGACGACAATCATTTATTTTAATTTGCAGTTTTATTACCTGACGAACGACGCACTAAGTGAACAATGGTTCATTACTATGAATAAGTCGTTTGTCAGTTGTGTTAAGCAGTATTTAAGAATAATCGCAGTTATTTCATACATACGAAGATTGTACAGGAACATTTTTTTCGAAAACAAGCCCACCAGTTGACGTTTACTCTGCCGAGGGAATTCGGCGGCCGAAACTAGATCACTGACTAGATTCACGTGAAGCAACCGTGCTGGGCACCGTTGATTTCCAGTTAACCAAATTTGCTGTCAAACCGTCCTCGGCCTCTTTCCTACTTCAAAAGGATATGCAGTAGCTGACTGATTAGCTCCAGTTGCTGACTGCACTACTGCGATTCATCTTCAAAAGATAAACACATATATCACCAAAGCCGTAGAGCCATGCTTTGAATTCTGAAAAGGTAAAAACGATTCACCCAGTTCAGTATGAAATAAGCTTACTTCCCAGTTAGTTAATCACTGATTTTGCAGCCCGTTATAATTCCAATTCGAATCCGGCTTTGAAGTGAACCTGAACAACTAATCATTTTTGGGTCAGATACCTTGAAACTAGTCATTCTTTTTGCCGATATCCGTCTTAACCATCTCGTGAAATGTAAATTCGTGGTAGGTCCTGAATGACGAAAGATTAACGTTTTTCTCCTTGCTGTCTTTCAAATGAGCGTGACAATGCGCAAGGTTTTTTTACAAATATTCTTTTCGGATTATCTGGCAAACGTTTGTCATAAAACATGCTACACAGTAAACATGACACGAACAACTCACCACCAAATTCGTTGGTCAGCGCTGCGTGTGAGGTTAGTTAATTTTCAGTCATATACAAGTTATACGGAATAATATGGATTCGAATCATTCTATTCTGAGTACCGAGCTGATTAGAGCGGTTTAAATAGGAACGGTTAGCAGTCCGCTAAGGTAATTGGGCGTTGAGTCAAATTTTGTTGGTTATTTCCTTCCTGGCTGATTTGATTCGTGTGCTCCTTGGTTAGATTAGATCAGTAGTCTGTGGTCGTTCTGTAAACTAACAAGAATCCACCGTAATTTTCAGAAGGTGTTGAGAGGTGCTCTGGAGCTTACTAATGAGACAAGCACAGCAATCAGGGCAAGCGAACCATACGCCCTTCCTCAAAACAGTAATCACTACAAAGTAGGCTGTTGGACAAACGGCTGAAGTACCCTTCGTCCACAAATCATGACTTTGATCTGTGTACGCGGGAATCTGACGAAACTCAACAAAGCTGGAAAATTTTGAAGTTCTTGTTCGGAGGATTTTGGAAAGTTCTGCTGTGACATAACAATGCACTATAATCTTTCGTCAAATTTTAGAAAAAATTATTTGCGTGGGTAGCGGACTCCACTCTGAATCTCCAGGGGTCACATTATGGCTCCATAGCTTAGCTGGTGCATCGCACGCTGTACTCGAGCATACTACTTCTGTCGCTGGTGGAAATCTAATGAAATTACTGAATTCGCAAGCCGGTTTCATCTGTGCATCGACTCATCCGTTCAAGACTTTTTTTGTAGTTATTATGGTTGAGTACATGGACGGATTTCGTTCAGTAGCGGAACTCTGGGAAGTTTGATGCGTGTTACTTCTTATGGTGGTTCAATGAGCTACACTTAAAAAAAACGTCTTGTACAGGGATTAGTTATTCAATTTTTGAAAATGGATTACACATGTGGAATGTGTGAAGTTGAAAACAAAAAGACAGCAGGGATGTCTTCACTCTGATTTCAGTTATAACAATTATGAATTACCTTTTTGAGAGTTCAGAAACGCATAAAACCTTAAAATATAAGAAACTCTGAAACCCTCATGCCAATATGATTGCACACAATGCGTTCACAATCCTTGCCGGTTTTTAATTTCATAAGGTTTTAGTTGCGTTTAGATTTTCACACGGAATGGTGGAACTGAAGTTCAGCTGTAATAGCATGATGTATTCTTCAGTTGATCAGGTATACCAGCGGGTAATACAAGTTGTTGCGTAATTTCCAAAATTTTCCCGTCGTTACTACAAGGTTGTTGAGTTAGCCAGAAACCCCGTTCGAAGAAGATTGAATCCGGAATCACGCAAAATCTGCGGATCACAATAATTGTTGCAAGAATGAAGCTCAGCCAATTAATTCAGACGTATCTGATAGCTTATGTGATTATGTTAAAGAAACCTAATCAGAAATTTGACTATCAGCAAAGAAAGTTAGAATAATTGTTTACATTGAATAAAACCGAATGCGGAATTGTTGTGTTTTTGTCTGGTTCAGATTAACAACAGATATCAGTGAGCTTGAAACTTTGGAATGTTTATTAGCCGAGATGCGTCGATACGACTATAACGTTTATCTTACAATGACCAGAGAGCCTTATGTAACCCAATTTTGGCGTAGTTTGGGTGGAATTTATTCACCGCCTTTTGATCTCGCGAAATGCTGAACCTCACCATGCTCATGTGTTTCTAGAGGTGTTCTGATATGAACTTCGAAAATTGCTTCAAATACTTAATGCTCGATTTCACATCCTTGCAAACCATCCCTTTTGATCGCAAAAGCCGCAAAAACGGTTGTAATCGAACACAAATCACCGGGCGTTTAACGTAGGAACGAACTTTGAACAGCCATGTGATGACACAGACTACAGTGAACTAATAATTCTTGTAGAATATCAAACTATAAATGCATTTATTTGAATTTCTGAAACACTACAACTGTCGCAACCAGCTGAACCTTATTCGATTCGTGGCCAATATTCAGTTTCTTCTATTAATATGTAATATGGGATGTGCTATATTGTTTGCCGTCCAAAGTAACAACACATTTTCCTATTCAGGCGACATTGTTATTCACGTTTGCTCATCTAGGCTTGAGTGATTGTTTAATTGAAGTGTTCATCAATGTGACAGTAGACATACATATATCCATTCTGAGTTAATAATAAATGGTTTAGCAGATTTGGTAGTTTCGAAGAGACCAGTGTGCGAATAATCTGGACCTCGGCTGGAATAGAACCGGCAACAGAAACAACGTGCACAAACGTGGCAAATGCTTCGTAGGCAAATAGTCTTGTAGCCCAGGCGATAGCATATTTGTCGCGTTTGAGCATGCTGTTTCTGTTGCTGGTTCGATTCCAGCAGACGTTCAGAGTTTTCGCATTCTAAATATATTCACATATGGCGTTTGGTCTCCTACATATTCATTTGGAGTTCCAGTTTCAATAATGGAAAGGATTTGCAATCTTAACTCGCTCTAATAAGAGTGAAAATTGCGCGTAAAAATTATTTTAAAACAGGGCTTAAGGGATTGTTTATGGGCATACAAAAGCTATGACCATTTGCGAGTGATGTTCAGATTACGTGTGAAGCCTGAACCGTTTATAACCAAGCTAATTTAACTTATATTCCAATCACTCAGTTGATTGGAGGTCGGCCATTCCAAATATTTTACAGTGTCATCCCTCGCAGCTAGTTTCTCATAAATCAAAGGGTAAATGTTTTCTCAACAGAATATTCTTGGCTGTGCATAATTGTACGTTAGCAGCCCCACCGTGTCGAATATACACTGGGGAACGTGTTAGTTCGTGAATACTTTCCTTCAGGTACATTCCCTATTATAGCATCCTTCATCTTGTTCATCACTAATACTAATTCGCTTGAAATATGAGCTCACTATCTGATGCATTTTTCCTACATTTAAAAAGCACAGCTGGCATGCAAGCTGACGCAACATATTCAACCTCTACCAGAAGCTGTCACCAAACTTTTGGTTCAGGCCGTAATCTTGATACGCATGGCCCTACTCATTACAACGCGTCAAATATCGTATAATACGATTGAACATTACGTTGAGAAATGGTGTTTGTTACAGAAGACAGGTTTTCTGGAGGCATCAGTAAATATTCCTTTCCCGTTCATACACCCCACATCCGCAACATGCGCATTATTATCGTACATACCATTCAGTGGAGGAAAAACCGCATGTAAACTGGGTAGACAGATTTACATCTCTGTTGTCAGCTGTAGTTGTAAACTGATCACGTTTTCTTACTGCGACGCTTCTTAATGACATGTTTAATTCATGAAAATGTTGACAATTTATTTTCTTTGTTTCCGTTTCAACGTGTGGAAGTGCTCCTCAGCTTGAAAGTATATGACTGGATATGTTATTAAAATGATCATCTCTCAGATTTCATATCACCATCTATTCTGGCTAAGTTCTAATTTATGCAGTTCTAGGCGGTTTCTGACGTCATATAGCGTCTAGTGGTTGCAGATATGGACCTTTAACATCTCTTAGTACGTTGAAAATATGATATATCGGCTAAATCAAGGTAATATCCTACTGTCAAATTTAATTCACAATTGAATTGTACGTGAGCAATCATTGCTCCATCGGCCGTTATATCACAACTTAAGCTACAACAAATACGTAAATCCGTCAGTCATATCGGAGATAAACGGGATGGGTAACAAGCGGCAAGGCAATACTTATAAAATGAAAATGAAATCAGTTTCTGGATTTTGAAGCCAAGATCATTTAATGCTGATTGAAGCGATGAGGTTGGATGGAACCTTCCTGGATTAACAAGAACCAATCGATTATACCGTTCAAACCGGCTTGTTATCACTAGTGTCATGATTGTGAGTAGAAGAGTGTAAGGAGGATTTCACCATCTTAGTGAGTTATAATTTTTGCAAAGATGTACGGTTAAATTGGCTGAATGCCGAAGTCATTTTAATTGACAACTCAAATGTCATGCGACCACATTTGAAATTTGCGCAGACAAAAGAAATAAGGTCATTCAAACTGTGAGGCATTTCAGTAGGAACCAGTTCGAACTGATTATTTCAAAATGCCTGACAACATGGCTTGACAATCATTCTCGACAAATCTTTTTCTGTATTGCGTTAGGGTTTTGTGAATATCCCTGAATATATTCACTTAAACTACATCTTTTCGACAACCAGTCTTGAAGACCTCAAACATGTGATCAACGTAGATTTAGGAAACAATGGATGCTTTAGTTATTGCACACTCACTATTCAACTGAGTTGTAGAAGCTGCAAAGAAAAGACGAAAGTGAAGTAGCAGGTCATTTCATCCGCACATAATCACCTCGTAGAATATTGACTCAAATAGAAAAAATTCTTCCGATCTACTTGAAAGAGCAAAATTTTTCAGTGGAAACACATGCGGTTACAACATGCAGGAGGATGCACACAGAAAAGCATTGATGAAAAAAGAACTTGATAAATATAAGAAAAAGACTCCGTTGCCATAATGCATTGTTCAGCATCTTTGTTTCTTGCAACGTTAATTCGCACACGGTAGAGAAATATAAATATAAAATAAAAATGTAAGAAGAAGATTTTGATCCCTTGAACAACGAATAAAACGTACATTTTGGCGCCGTACGGAACAGGACATATGGCTTCATTCATATGGTCACTCATTCGATTAGCAACTGGGAATTCGGCAAGTGGTCCTGGTCTATTATAAACATTACATAGTTGATTAATGAAATTCTAAACTGCCGTGGTTATCTATAAAATTTTGTGAATCTAGCTTACAGTGAGCTACAGACGTAGAGGCAATTAACCACGATGGACTGGAACGTCATACGCTTATAGTTTATTGGATATTCTCTCAAAGCCTGCGTTGTATTATGATTTCCAGTGTTGTCCTAATAGTGCGCGTGCTCACTTGCATAGTTGTTCGAAGTTTATGAGCCAAGGCTGAAAGTTTCCGAACAAGGCATATTTTGCACACAGTCGCACAGGAATTCCGAGTCTGAAAGACTGATGCGCGATCTGAAATTGTGGTTCCGTTCTGTCAGTCAGCATCAGCTATAGGTTTTCGGTTCATGCGAAATATACGTGCTCAACTTGCGCCTTTAATCAGGCAACCTCAAAGGTTTCGTACACAAGCTCAGCGCTAACAGACACATTCAACCCATCAGGTTCAAGTAGTTTCGTAGGTTTTTCTGTAGTTTTTACTTGCATCCGTTTTATTCACCGCCTGCATCGTTGTATAGCCGTGAAATTTATCTCATTCAAGATCGTGTCTTTTGCACGCGATCATCATTATCGAGCGCCTCAGCGGAATACTTTATTGTTCCCTTTCATGTTGGTCAGTTTGTACAATTACCTAACAGCGTCCGCCAGCTTGAAAAAATTTAGCACGGGGCTCAATAGCCAACGCGGTCTTACTGACCAGGCATGGCCCCGAATCCAGTCGTGACATCGCGGGTCGACATAGCTGGCAGCTCTGGCTGTCTTGGCCATCTCTTGGAAATCTTTCCGAAGGTTTGGCTTTTACAGTCGTAAGCAGTGTAGTGCACACCTCGGATTGATGGCTATAGTGACCCAGATCACTAACACTTGCTGCAACATCAATAATCGGCAGGTAGTTCTCGCACCAGAACAGATAATTCAACATTTATACTGGGCTTCTAGCACGGACACTTCATCTGATGTACCAATGTGCTCCTCATTATATCTATCTTACGACATCCTCAACCTTAAAACCTACCAAAAACAATCTCTGTCGCTCATCCACACGAATACAGTTTCTGCCACGCCACATCTCAGTAGGAATCGGACATCGCAAGAAGAACACAACCATCATCAATGTCCTCGCTGCACGGTCATTCCTGATAACCCACAATCAACTTCGATCTCCACCGTTCGTTTGGCTCGTGACAACACATCAGACGTTCTGCACGGCAAAACGAAATTGTTTTCGCACGCTCGTAGGGAATTACACTCTGTTTATATAAACCATGGATATCTTTAGGCCAATAATATTTCCCACTAAATAATTTTGCGGATAAAATTATTGGCACCAAACCTGCGTCATCTGCTTTATCGCGGTCCAAATAGTATCAGTTTGCAAGATCTGTTGAAGGATACTTCTCAATTTAGACAACGCATATTATTTCTGTGCGTTGTCATCGATCTATTGATTGATTTTTATCCTGGGTCCGTTCATCACTTAGAGTTTACGCGCTAACCAGCCTCGGGAATTCTGTGTTGATTTCCAGTACTTTTACTGTATATACACAGAAGCTTGAGATACGTCACTATAGTATGACAAATCGTTCTTATGAAGAAGTTTCATAAAGAAACTTCAAACCCCTTCAAAAACCAGCAAATCGTTCAAAATATTACATATATTCAACTTGCATCTCGGATGGCTTTCATATTTATTTCAGGCTACTCGCTGTCTTTATGCTTGTTTACAGCTCGGATATTTTAGAACTTTTGAACATGTAAAATGAAACCCCGAATTACTAATCGGGAGATCGTTCAACGGAAGTCCTCTTGAGCTTCCAACTCCTAGCCTAGAGCGGACGTTTTATCCTGATTTCATCTGTACACCTTTCACTTCTCGCCTTTCAGCGTTTAAGCATTGTAGAAACCTAGCGGTTAAGAAGGAGGCACAGTGATGCTACTTACATCGGATCTCTGTGAGCATCCAATATATCGCTGGGGAGTGAACTAATTAGCAAATCGATTAGGAAGAATCCTACCTGCCCTTCGCATGCACGAATTCTTCAGATCTCAACACCCATTACCGGTGTGACTCGCGACTGTCTCATTTTCATGTGGGAATCGTCAAATCACGATCATCGCTCTTGCAAATGAAGGCCATAATCAAACGTGTCACACGTAATGAATCGATCACCCGATAACTTGTTCAGTTACGTTGCCACATTCACCTGGGCACGGCAGTTCACACAATTTACATATTGGGTTAGTTGCATTTCGGATTAGCGCAGTGGCATAAGAAGGGGAACATTGTGGTCTTGGGTCTTTTGTGTGTGCATTCATGGCATCGACGGCGCCGTGAGCAAAATCACAGGGGTGGCCCACAGGTCGATCCATACGATTACATGACCACAGTTTTTTGATCACCACTTCTATATTGGTGGGACTGTGTAATCACCAGTAGTCATATGGCTTAACTAGGAACTCCGGTCGAAAATGTTTTTTCCGCATACGAAGTATTCGGTATACGCCTGCTATGAGAGACTTGATGTGAGCTCAATGCCACGTTCTTCAGCAGAGCAAAATAATTGCATGCAGCAAACATTTGTGTTTTTCTTAACGACAGACCGATTATTAAAATGTTCAAAGTCGTTCGGTCTGTTACTCATAAAAGTGTATTTGAATTACGCGGAAGTAATAGGCATTTTCTGCCAGTCGCAATTTCCACTGTCGCCAAATGGACTAAAAAGCACCTGCCGCTTCAAAAATGTATCCACTTGGATGCTGCAGATGGCTTGTCGTGACACTTGGCATAGCTGAAAATGACAGGACGGCATTAAAATCGGAATTGTCCGTCAGACAGAAGCATGACTGGACAAGGTATGAAAGGACGCCAAGAACAAAGCATAAAACAGTCAGTGAATGAGGGACCGGCATGAAAACAACTGCACAAAGCACAGCGAATCTGAACGAGCGTAAATATGATGGAAGAAAATTGACAAAAATTGCAAAGTAAGCACTTGGAATCTTAGACAGCATCACTTTCAGTGCAATCTAGCCGAATTCTTCAAATAACCCGACTCGGTTGAGCAAGTATTGGCTTCGTGTGGGCGATGAGAAACTGCGAAAATCGCAACTGCAGTACTAGGTGAATAAACGTTCGAATGCGCTGTACATAGTTCACTTACCATTAACACGGCTTCTCACAACTGTGAATGTAGAATATTTATGTAGTGAATCGCTTGTGTTATCATTGAAACCTCGCTGCAATTACGTAAATTGACAGATGAGTAGATAGACGAATTTCGACAGTACAGAGGGTTCTACCTCAAACACATGAGATGGTTAACTCAACGTAAATGTTCGTAACGTCGTATGGGAAACACTGTCTCACTAGTGATTGCACAAGACTCGTGAAGGTAATTCACAGCAAGTATGGTTGTCTGTAGATTTTGGTTTTTGTTGTAGCTTCGTCTGTTTATTCGCTATAACATATTAAGTCGCACTCATGTTGTTCGGTATCTCCGATGGACGAAACGTATCAAGTGGATGGCAATCCACGCCGTGTTTCAAACACTCTGATTGCTTACTCATACACCTTGATAATTCCACGAGCAGACTGCCTGTTGCAAGGTCTTTTGGAACGAACCCCATCACAAGTGACGGGAATGTTCTTTCTTGCGGATATCTCAATTTATAATAAACGTGCCGTGGACTCAGGAGCAAACCCGTGAACGCAGAGCACAACACAGGGAACAACGCGAATGGTGCTGAATTCTATTCGAATTACGGTTCCGTTGATGTGAACAACCACCAGTAGAATGGTTTTCAGTCATAAGTCCAAATTCAAATTGATAGGCACGAAATCACAACTGAGCAAACAGGCAATTCAAATTAAACCGATCAGTTTACCGTCAAGATCCGTTCTGAAATCTGTGCGCAAATAGTGGATGAGATTATAGTTGAGAGCGAATAGGTGATTCAGTTGTATGGGAGAGGTTTGATTCTTCTCTCTTCCATACTCAGTATCAAGTTCGAAATAGATGATCGGAGATCTAGGGCCAACAAGTTGGCTGATTCCGTTGAACGTCTACACACCTCAATTGTCTGGTTGCTATCAAAGTGGATTTGCGAGATTGCATCCAACCATATGTTGTAGTGGATAATGAAACATAATGTGTACGTCTCAGAATAGTGCAATTGGGGTTCAAGTGTTGAGAGATCTCCGACGAGCAACAGGTTCTGTTTACTCAAATATAATCTACATCGTACTCGTCGTAATCCCTCTCACACAACAGAAATGGGAATGGATATTAATCCCAGGTACTTGTGTGTAATTACCATTCTCAGTGAATATATACTTAAGACATACGAAATGCTCTTATCAAGGATTCTCTGAGAACTCACGGACGTGTTCCTCTCTCAGTTCCATGATCATCAAACCTCGTTCGTCAATACGAAATGTGTATTCGATATTGACTTACGTGAAATGAAAGATAGCTGATCTTGTCGTCGTTTACTCGGTTCATATTAGCATAATCATATCGAGCACTACATCATAGTTATCAGTGTGTTGTCGAAATCGCTTCATGGACTACACCAACAGCGTGTGATTTTCAACAGCCCCAAACATTATAATGCGGTTGCCGTTGGATCGTGCGATCGGAAGCATATGCACTGGGTTCACACTAGGGAGCAAAATTGCCACATAGCAGCCGGGAAGTACTTTGTGTTTCACTGGTGTTCGCAAATAGCCCAGAAATATCAGTCAACTTCTCATGGATGCGGCACTCGTAGTAAACAACCCATTATTGGCTTGTTCCGAACAGTCAGATTCCTATGCGAACAGTTGGGCGATTAGCCGCGTGAACTGGCGACAACATATACTCGTAATCAGTGCAATGTCAGGATATAGATGTGTACGACAAAACTGGAAATATCACGTGTTGCAAAAAACACTCGCTATTGTTCATAATTCCGGCTGACAATCACTTGGCACTGATCATTGCATATACGATCCAGTCAACTTTCGACACGACTTTTGACAAGCAAACGTCAGCCTGTGTTTCAGTGTGAAACATAAACCGCGGTGTTTTCTGTATACAGCTATCATGTTGAAATACATGACATAAACAAATATATTACAAAGCGTTTGAACCCAAACAAGCCTTTCGATAAATCGAATTGTGATTTCATCTTGTTCGCTTTCCTCGCTCTGATCATCCACCCGCAGTTTTGCAGTGATTCGCGAATACACGAACAGTTTAACGACATGAGTAACGTCTACAAGAGGAATGCGTCAATGATAAGAAATATCCAAGTGTCTATTTTAGTAAGCATTTCAACGACAACCGCGCATTTAAAAGTGTATCTGATATATTGCTGCCTATTTCTGTTTGTTTCATTCAATTGTTTATTTCCATCAGGCTACTAGTATTTTATTTATCATCGGTTATAATTACACTCGCTATGAATTCTCTCACCTAGTTCAAACCGTCTCATTGATGAGTGTGAAATCGGTAATCAAAACTGACCGATGTATGTAGTCTACTGCAATTTTATGCGAGCAATTCACCTGGCCGCAAACAAATTATACGTGGAACGTTATGGCGTTCTGAAATATTGGGAATTGACAGGTCGAGCATGAGTTAAGTATATTTTTATTAAATAACCCAAACATTCAACTGGGTGGATCAAACCATAGCTTGTCCGAACTTGAGGTTTCCGCCGCATATGACGCACAACTACCGACAGGTCATGTCAGCCGAAACCAGCCCTTCTGTGTGAAACTGCTCAAACTCAAATCTGTCCGTAACCGAAAACATGATAATGAAATGTGCTACACGAATTGCACATTCGGTGCGTTCAGTATACTTCACAATTCCTGTCAAATCGACCGCGTATCGGTTTCTACGGTCTTCAAATCTGAATTGACTGTGTGAAAGATTTGGTCTCGTAATGTATCAATGTGAGCGAACAATCCATGTTGCAAAATATTAGTGATTGTTTAGTGGCTGTAGGTTCGCATCGTATTCTTCTGCAATCAGTTTTACTGACAAATAATAATGGAGTAGTTGATATACATTATTACTAGTGATAGTGAAAACATACCCACTCTCAACTGGT
>LUCH01007920.1:5184-22314 GCA_013368495.1 Paragonimus heterotremus | reverse complement strand
TAGGCCTGTGTGATGGTACTTTATAATCTAGACACAAAGCTAGGGCTTCTAACTGCAAAGGACTCAAATGTATTGGGATCCAGTGAAATTGGTTCTTCAACAGGCTTCTTAGGTGAGTTCTGCTTACCAGAAATTTTATTACTTCACTGCTGTGCCAAATCAACAAACTTTACAATAGCCTTTCGAACGCGACATTAATATTCATGGATTTTATCTGTTCGTGCGTTCGACAGGAACTCTAGGTTACGAGACATTCAAACGGGCCCATGAACTGGAGTCACCATGCTCCACAGAGGAGCGTTATTGGGACCGAAATGGCCTTTTTCGTGAGGGATTTTGGACAACCCGTAGGAGTTAAATTCACTGGCAAGAATCTAAACTTTAGGACCGACGGAGAGTATTGCTTTTAAGATGTCCCTGTAGGACCTGGCGCTTCGCTTTGTACTTACAATCTTCTACACCTTTTACACGAAAGTAAGAAAAAGTGAATCGAAATGTTTGTTCTAACGTTAAGGGTTGTTGACCATATTGGCTGTTCTTAAGGATCAGAACATACTGAAATCCTGGTTAGGTAAGAATTTCCTTTAGATTACCACCTGGCACATTTGCGTCCCTTTCTCCATGTTAATGTTCTACAAACCAATGTGTTGTGTCCAATGGAATTCACGAGTCATGCAGTTGGCCAATCAGATTGCTCTGACCTCCAAGCGATCGATGACATGCGGGCAGCGGCTGCTCGTGCTGTGTGGACGGACTGTTTCTCATAACTTATTGTGAATCGGTTGCTATGATAAAGCTTACTTGCTACTGGTATTTTTCGTCGTTCTTGAATACCACACAATCACACCAAAGTTGATATAATGGTGTACGTATCTTAACATCATTCCAATTTATACATCAAATCGACATTGTTTTGAGTACTGTAAGCTAAGCTTTCATGAGTAATTTCAGTCAAGTAGCTGACATTCAAAGCGATAGAGGAAAATGCCAACGAACATTTTAATTGCAAATTTGATGATGAAATTTTGATTCATTCAGCAGTACGGTTGCCTAGCACACAGTGATGGTAAACACTTCTGCGGGTGTTGTCCTCTAGCGCTTCAACCGGTTTCGTTGAAGGGTATATTATTGAACACAGTGTTTTTTCTCTAGAAAGATGCGCGATTTCAGCTAGCATTTAGTCATCTGCATTGTTGTAAATCTGTAAAATTGGGATACGGAAATGGCAGGTTCGAAGAACCGGGAGCACGATGAGACGGAACGCTGATCAACTCTAAATCAGAATGTCTAAGGATCAGCGTTATAAACGATACAGAAACAGTCATATAAACACCTCCTTATCTGTCATGTCTTATTTAAGCTTCTGACCTGACGATAAAAGTGTTTCCTTGTTTCAATATTTTTGGTATCTCATCGGAAGTGGAAGTCAAAGGAAAATGCAGATTATCCTACAAAATCCGATGTCCAAATCAGGTCACAATCATTCAAAATGAAAAGCAAAACCGAAGGGCTTACCCAAAAATAGATCTTCTAACGGAGCCCATGGAGATACAGATCCCAACACACCGATGTGAAGAATGTCAGGTTAGTTGGTGTGTACCACCATTTCAGGTCAGATTGTTCAACTCCATCGTCCCAATGTTTTTGCCCACGACGGTTCACAACCGATAACATCCAACTATTGACATGCGTCCTAAAAACGTCCTCGCGTTTGAAAGGCAACTTTGGGTTGAGAACCAATGTGTATCAGTGAGTACACATGAGCAGGGTGAAAATAAGATAGTTCCCTAACGGATTTTTTGTCACGATACTTTTTTCACCAAACGATGGATAATAAATAGCTGCATTTATGGATTTCACATACTTACAAATTACCGGACGATTGATCGAACACCAACAATTACGCCAAAAAATCTGACGCACATCATATTGTCTTCTCGGGTTCACTGCACCAATTATATAGTGTGATGTGGTGTTATACCGCTGTCGCTGCTAAAATTTTAAGCCACATATAACATTTTCCAGCTTTCCGGCTTTGTTATTGACGTGTGTCGTCCTACTTCCTGCCAACTGGTCTTATTTGACCATTTCAACCGCATATTGCTGCAATTTAGGCTATTTAATACGTCATTCAGATCGATAAGGACATCTCGTACAGAAATGACTATTACATTGAGCTGCTTTGTCCTCTAGAAACCTGTTTTCTCATAAAAAGTGACATAAAAAAATATGAATGCTGGTTATGGTTTGAATCTGCGCAAAGCATTTGCGTCATACGGACTTTAATTAAGTGCATAGGACGCAAGATGACATGTTGATACATGTGTGCACTAACTTAATTAGGCTGAGTTCTGAATGGAACATGTATCTTGCAACAATCCTGTGTGTTCACAATCTGGCTTCTCTAAGGCTTCACACATTGTAACTGCAACCACTTCGTATATTAGAAACAATTGGTTCCCTTGAACAGTTTGAACAAAGCAGTTAGAACACGAACACTGGTAGATGCAAGCATTTCGTATTGACTCGTCAGTACCAAATTTATAATAACAGGGATGCGTTTTTTTTATACCAAACAACTAGAGGGGTGGATAATCAATAGGCGGGTTAGGATGGGCCATTAAGTCCAGGGAAGGGTCAAGTTCACGAACAGTTGCTTCTGAATTGGTCAGTGACTTGGACAAAATCAATCTTGCTAACGAACTGATGTGCTCTATAGATGTCCAGTCGCTGTTCACAAATGTTTCGTTACACGAAACGATTGGCTATATTTGTGTGCACGTTGAAATGAGTCAAACTTCGTTATCACTTCCGGTCGACGTATTGAGAGAAACTTCGCTACTCTGTACCGATAATGGCACTTCGTTTTCTTGAGCTATCCTACCGTCAAATAGACGGAGCAGCCATGAGAAGTCCATTAGATCCCATCTTAGCAGACTTTTTCAAGGTGAAAATTGAACAACATTTAGCTAAAGAAATAGGAAACTTGCCGTATTACAAATGTTACGTCGACGTCACAGTGATGTTCAGTCGATCTAAACAGATGATAACCTGGTGCAACATCTAAATAGTCGTCACCCTAATTTGAAGGTTACTTGTGGATTTGAGGTCAACAACTGTCTGCCATTTCTAGATATACCCATAAGTCGTCGAGAAGATGGTTCGGTTATAAGAACCGTCTGTAGGAAATCCACGTTGTCCGTTCAATACTTAAACATCAGCAGCTTCACACCGGTCCAATATAAACGGACATTAGTGAATACTCTGTTCACACGGGCAAAACGAGTCTGTACGCACGATGGTCTTGCGGAAGGGCTAGACCTGATTAATTATCTCCGATAATTAAATGGTTACCCCCAGAAAGTTCATAGATAGTCACAGTAGACAAAAGTACCATCCGAAGAAGTGGTTACTGTAGAAAAAGAGGTCTACGTAGAGCTGTCTTTTAAGGGCGATCACATCATGCTTCAAACAAAACGACGTTTAAGGAATACAATTAGGCCAACCTTCAATGCAGCTGAACTCCGTGTAATCGCTCGGACTCTGAAGTTACCGGTGCCTTCAGTCAAAGGAGATCAGCCCATCGGTGCCACTTCACATTGTATGTACCAATTTGTATGTAACTGCGGAGAAACTTACATAGGCAGAACCGAGATATGCCTGACCTCCAGAATGAAGCAACATTTACCTAAATGGGTGCAGAAGTCCGTGTTACCGGAGAAGGGCAATTTTGTTGAAACGCGTAAACAGCCAGCTTCCTCAGTCGCTAGACACGTCCTGACCACTGGCCACGTTATCGATCCATCATGTGCATTCAGAGTGCTGTTGCGTCATCCTAACCCAAGATTCTTACGGTTTGCCGAAGCGGTCGCAATCAACTGGCTCAAGCCAGTTCTTTGGGTTCAGAAACAACTGTTTGTGAACTTGACCCTTCCCTGGACTGAATGACCTATCCTAACCCGCCTATTGATTATCCACCCCTTTAGTTGTTTACTTTAAAAAAACGCACCCTTGTTATTGTAAATTTGGTACTGACGAGTCAATACGAAATGCTTGCATCTACCAGTGTTCGAGTTCTAACCGCTTTGTTCAAACTGTTCAAGGGAACCAATTGTTTCAGATTTCCTTTTTGTTTAGATTCATCGGATAGAAGCAGACTGAATGAGGGATGGAAAAGGTGACTCTTCTCGTTGCGGTCTTAAGCGTTTATCTGATAGGTCAGCAGCTCTGTGAGTATAGCTTGTGAATTGAGGGAAGTTATATGCAATTAAATTTCTGCTTTTGTCGCATCACTCTGTGCCGATGCTGACGCAGCCAATGCACACTGCATTAACGGGGTCCAAAACAGCCAATAACACACAAGCAATCATATAATCATATTTATGTTGCAAAAACTCGGCAGTAGGGATTATAAACAATACCTCGTATTTCATCACTTGCCTCACCCACCCACAATGTGCGTAGTGGACAAGTGGGTATGCGCTAGACCCTCGTCCACTAACAATCTAATACGCCTTTCCTGAAGAGCAATCGTAACGTAGTCCCAACAGGCCTCGAACTAGAGAACACAGCAGGGTTTGGAAACAAATAGTATATTTCCAACAATATTTGGAAATATGACAAGTAGTTAACTCTGGCCTAGTCTGGGACCAACGGCAGCAACCAAGAGGAAAACGAAGAGAAGCGCGAGATGGGCTACAGCCCACTCGGTGGCGCTCAAAAGCGCGCCATGCGAAAAGTGCGTGGAACCTTCGAGTGTGTTATACAACGCTCAAATAGGTTCAGGTTAAACGACCTTGAAGAATGGATTAGTAAATTAGTCGTTAGGACAAGGGCAAGCATTCGCTGCGTGCAATTAGTTGTACGAGTGAAGAAAGTGGCATTGAGTTCATATCAGGTCTCCTTTAGAAAGCGCATACAGAATCATGCGTACAGAACAAACAAGCAGGAAAACACGGTTGCAGCCGGGATCCTTAGAGATGTCACACGATCGCCGGTCACTACATGTGAATTTAATTAGCTACCGTTAACAGAAACAGTACTTTAGACTTAACAAATAGGACATGTGTTGGGAAAAGGCACATTTTCCCAAAAATTAGCCTTATATGCAAGGAAAATTGGTTTCTTTATTTTCTGGAAATTTAAACGCCCGCTAGAATTCTGGAACGTCCCAGAACTTGCGCTCGCTTCTGATTGGTCCATTCAGCGACCTAGCTCCAAGACCACCCCAAACCTATAAATACAGTTGCTGTAAACCGCTGTTTTGCCTTCGGGCTGAGCAGCAAATAAAGCTCGTTTGAAGGCCGTCTTTTTCCTTACTTGTTGTGAAGTTCTAAGCTGCGAGGTTTGTGTTGCGATATTTGAGTTCTGATTTTCGTATCGTTTTGTAATATCGTTGCGTTCGTTCGTGATAGAGATACTGCTCGCGGTCTTGCGCTTGTTCTTCCCTTTTCTCCATCAGGTGGGGTCGTAACAACATGAACAGAAGTTAATCTGTTTTGATTACTAAACAGTCTAACGTGCATACACAAGTTAGATCAAATTCAGTAAACTTTCTGACAAAACGAAGGATATGTATTCATACGAATTTTTTAAAGTAATGTTATGAGTCAAGAAAGCGGAAGGCGCAAGGGTTGTTTATTCAGAAAACCAATATATGGGTTATGCGTTTCAACATGACTACAAACAAATACACTTATCTGCGTATGACGCTAGTTTCAGAACGTCACGGTTACCACAGACACCAGTGCTCGATTCCTGCACGTACCAAGAATTATTTCATGTCACGCTGCATTCCAATGCTTCTTGTATTTTCCCGCGACTACTTTATTGTCAAAATCCATGTTCCTGCCCCAATACTGAATAGTAGTAGTGTGAGTAGTATAGTACGACCGTCCGTCTTCATTACAGTGGTGAGAAGACACTCGCCTTGCACTATGGCATTTTGCCTACGCATTGCGTTCGTTGAGATGTGATCCATCAGATTGTGTTGAGTATTCTCCTTCGCTTCATTATCTGTTTAAACAAATTGCGGTCACACATATAGAGTTGTGAGAACGCTCTAGATAACAAAGTGTGTAAGGTAATTAACAGACATTTACTGTCGATTTTTAATTGTTTTTATCTCTGGTGTAACACAAGATAACTTTTGTATTTGCAGCTTACATGGGTGAGAGGTCATCACCAGAAACAACTGTTTGTCAGCTGTGCCGATGACGTTCAGGATGCGCCTCTGTCAAACATTTCTACGTCGACTCTCTTTCCGTACATTTTATTTTTCTGGAATGAATGGTTAGTTGATCATAAACAAACTGTTAATACCTCAAAACATGCGAACGTATTGCTTTCATGTGTCGACAGCAATCGTTGTCAGCAACTCGTGGATGAACACACGGCGTTACACGGTCGATGTGACTTCAGTTCCAGTGGATTATCTTTCAGTAACTTGGGAGTTATTTTGTGTCACCGTGTGCATTTGTCTCTTGATGATGGTCACGTTCTCATGGTGTTCAGAAAACTTTACTTTTGTGTGATTTGCTTGAAATCGTTTCCTACTCCTCGTTGCCTTAGGTTAAGATACATTATCGCCTGTGTACGTCCCCACTGATCATATTGTTTTCCCGTAGTTTTTCAACATTTGTTATAGAAAGACCTCGAATCCTTGGGCACATCATTAAAATGTTCATCTCGGTGCAATGGCATTACATGCACACAATAACTGGTCCAGCTGTTGGACCTAATTTGAAAGCATTCAAGAGGTATACCGATAAAATCCCTGTGGATAACAACCATCCTCTTTGGACAGACCTATCTCAATATTAATCTAATCATGTAACGGGATTTACTTGTAAACCACTGCATGCCCGTTCGAAAACGTACAATCATACAATGATCTATTATCCAATCAGCATTCCAGTTACTACTGAACTTATTTCTCTACAGCTCACCACGACAGTATGAACTTTCGTTTGTTAATTTGTTTGCAAATCAGCGGATTTTGTAGTTTACAGTTCCAATTTTTATATTACTCATTTTAACCCATCGTCTTCTTTGTTATCAACAGTGAGCATGTGATGATGATGCTAACTGAAGTTCAATTCTTCTTGAATGTATAAAGCAATATTCCCCTGATTTGGTTCCGTCTCATCAAATCTCAAAACAACCTATCTAACCACTCTAGGGGTAGTCTAGCTAACAAAGTGTGTGCAGTTACGTAAGTGTTAATAGCACTAATCACCCTATTGATGGGTATATTGATAAACAGTGATTGGTCACCGAAGTGAAATATTATCTTGTGTTTTTACATTGACATCTGAGGAGGGTGTGACGATGAGGACGATATCAGTGAAGCCAACGTTAGTGAGTTAAACGAACGTGACTGCATTTCGGGCGACGCCAGTTCCGGTGATACATAGCCACAACCGCAAAAAGATGGACCCACAACGCCGTGAAGATGGTGATCAATGGGGGAAACTATGCAACTACCGAGCTAATCGAGGAAGGACCCGGTTGCCTTGATCGCTCAATCAAACTTACTATATAGTTTCGCCTGTATTTATGGATGCAAGTAGGCTGGTCACACATCGAGGCAACTGGGGACACGCATGAATGAACACATTCCAAAATGGCTATGTACCACCAGAACTGGTGTCGCCCGAAGTGCACTCACGAAACACTTACACAAGACGGGCCTTCGAGTCTGTGGTGATACTGCATTCCATATTATATATCGCTGTAAAACGAAACAAAGTCTACGATTGGCAGAGTCAATTACCATTCCTCGAACAACCCCGGTGCTATATGTTCAGAAACAAATGGTTATCAATTGATCTCTCTCCTAGTGTTGTGATTCAAGGACGCGGATGGCACAAGGATTATTTATTCGACAAAGCAATACACGGGTTAAACATGTAAACCAAACCTGTCACAAAACCACTCATTTGCACACAGTATTCGGCTTCAGACAGTCTCGGCTACCACAGATGTCAGTGCTCAGTTCCATTGAGTAGCAGGGACCGTTATGGGTGATGCTGCACCTTGATGATCCTTCTTGCAGTCTTCTTGTTGCTTGTACGTTGTCAAAAAATATGCCCTGCATCTGCTACTGAATAGCCGCGGTATCAGTAGTATAATACGATCGCTGAACTCCACTGCACTAATAATTTTGTCTTATTCCCAAAAACCTTCCATTATTCAGAACGTTTTCATCCTACTTCCTATCATGCACCCGCCTAACACTGGTTTCTAGTCCAGTTCAACAGTACTTATTAACATTCCCTCCACCTCTCACTTAACTTCTCATGACCATTTGACCTTGTAAGATAACTGTCCTTATCAGCTTCATCTTGCGTCCTTCGAATGCCCTGTTTTCGAGTCTCGAGCATTTTGACCTCACCTATCACACCCGCATTCTTTACCATTGTTGCCATGCTTGCTTGCTATAAATTGATTGTACTAATTTCGCTGTAGTAACAGATGAGATGCGAACGAAATGTACGTGCGTAATACATCTTACACTATACTGTTGGCCTTTTTCATAAATTATATCCCATGTGGTGGGCATTTCGGTTGCAAATGTTTAACCGCCAAATTCGGTCACCTTGTCAGTGGACGTTTCAGCACATAAATTTGAGAATGGAATCTAAATACCAAACTCGACAAGCATCCAAAAACCTGAATCAAAAACCCGAGCTACGAACAACACCACCATTACTCCCAACAGTAGGAGTTATGTATCTTTTTCAGCCGAAAACCACGTAGAAAATGACACAGATCCAGTAAACAAAGCTCCTGTAATCAGGCTTCCCAGGCTAGTCGATAACTGTACATTCTGTATATCTTGTACAGAGCGGGCTACGATGTGTTACCGGCCTGAGCAACCTGGTGGATGTTCTTTTGGATACTGTTTTTATATCCCATAAGACATTACTAACACATCTGTTGTCTTCTAATGTAAGAGATCAATTAATTACCCTCAAGTTACAATACCGCCTACTGTGGCAATGTTTTTCATTGGTTTTCGAACGGAACCTCAGCTATCTAACCGTCTAATCACATGCTTTGCACCGAACTAGTGAGCGGTCTTCTGCATGGTTTCGTCACAGGTAGCATAAATAAAACCTGATTCAGTGAGTTTTTCGGTTATCAGGACCAAGCAGAGCAGGCCGATCGTCTGTCAAGCTGAACTGAGCTCAATGTGACCCGACATAATCCATCATGGTTGGCTGCATTTGTTTGGGATTAGCCTGTCACATTGACCGAAGCCAGAGGACGCCTGTCCATAACACTCACCACAGGTGGTTAACGCTACACAATTTGTGGCTCCAATCACACACAACGTACCCAGTGTAAATTCGAAGGAATAAGATCAGATGATTTGTGAGTGACGCACTTGGTTTCAGTCGGCCAATGCCGGTTAGCCAGACGTAGGCTATTGTGAAAGTGAAACCCTAAAATGTTGGAAAACACGCCGACAGGCTCCAATGGTGTGCTCTAAACTGGGAAGAAAGATGCCGAAGAATTAGGCGAAGAGTAGTTTAATATGGGAGTTCATGTTAGTTTATTCTAGATAGGATAAACAAGGAGAACAAAACCCAAGGGTGAAGTGGAAAACAGACAAGACATTCATCATACAATAAACAAATGAAGCTGAAAAAGGAAAGATAGGGGGCCATAGATACCCAAGCTTCTGAAAAGAGGAGCGGGCGAGTTGCCAAACGACGGCAATTATTGGTTGAAGTGAACTGTAAAAGAGGATATAACTGATATAACCTACTTAAGCCTAACGTACTCACTGTCTTTTAGCTGACGGTGCATTCTGAGTACGCCGGTGACCAACTAATCCAAGGCGGTCAGCGCATTCGTGGTCGCACACATTGCAACGTCATATAGTCATGTCACCACGACCTACGGCACAGGTAGTTCCATTGCGTACCGCGCGCTTTCGTTCTCGGTTGCTCAATAACTGCTCGTTGAACCCTAGGATACCGGTCCGAATTGTATTCCTCCAAGCAGTCCGGTTCAATGCCAAGTCTTCCCAACATTTACAATCAATTTTACAACGTGAAAGACTTATCTGCACAGCATCCTAGTATCTCCGCTTTTGACCACCAGTATTTTGCTTACCTGATCTCAGTTATCCATACGGCAGCTGCTTTGTAATGCAGTCATCGCCAATCCCATGGACATGACCTAACCAACGAAGCTGACTGAGCATTGGCATGGTGTTGTATCCTTTATTCAGGTGCAATCAACAGTAAACCTTACAAGCTGTGAAAGAGCACATTATTCGGTAAAAGTACAAACTATGTTGTCCAATTTTACAATCCGTAGTGTCGTTCTCATGTGTGGATGATTGAGCCGCTGGTCGTGGGAGGCGCGACCAATGAGAACGCAGGTTGAGTCCTAACAGGGACGTGGGACACACAGGCGGCCTTGACGCGTACACATCACCCCCGTCTTAACTCGAAAGCCGGATCAGGACCGTAGCGAGTGCTCTGTGTCCTGTAACGGGCTCACCGACATTGCTATGTCGGTTTGTCGAGGTTCGCACAACGTAGACGTGGTGGTTCGTGTGCGTCTGTTTGCATCAGTGATGTGAGAATAGCTGTCTGGCGTTGACCTTAAGGCCGGTTCTAAGCTCGTACGTCCCCAGTCCACAGGCCCGAGCTATTACAATCGGTCTCGACAACGCCGATTGACCTTTGCTCGCTTGCTGTGGACGCATGTCCCACGTTACACTGCTGGCGCTAGTTTTCTGTAGGTTGACTGGTAGGTACGACGACGTTTCCAACGATGGAAGTCCATCGGCTGTAAGGTACTTGGATTCCGACGTTAAAGTCATGTAAAAGAATGCTTTCGTTAAATCCGACTTTGAGAAATAGTGAGCGTCAGCCATCTTGACCAGTGCCTCATCGGCCGTTGAGATTATGAAGTTAGCTAACACAGTCTGACTATTTACCTCCTTCCAATCGTCGAATATTCGATCCATTTCCTCCAAACCAATCGTTGATTCTCGTTTGGCCAAAGAAGTTGGGCGCGGTTGTGCTATCGGAGACGCGAAATCGAATTCTTTTTCAATAGTTCTCCTATGCCAGTGTGCATACTTGACCACCGTTCAAATGTCCGGCGAAGGGAGCTAGGGCTCTGAAAACCCATGTTGCCGCTTCCCAGTGAGAGTAGAATTACGTAGTGAATAGACGTGTTCTGTCAGTAACAATGGCGAGTCATCACCAGGATTATCTTGGGTCACTTGCGACATTTGACGAGATCTGTAGCATCGAGCAATATGTCCTCGTTTACAGCACCTCTTGCAGTCAAGTTTAACTACCGGACATGTTTATTAGTCTACCTTATGCTGGCTACTGCCACAACAACACATTGGGTAAATTATCGACGATGTGAGAAGGGGACGCTGCACCTATCTGATGTCAAGACTGTTTCACCACTGAACATCCTAAAGTGTTCAACCGTTGACGGTCTAATCTTGACAAGGCTAACAGCCTGATCTATGGACAAATTCGCTGTATTCTCAGCAAGTAATGTCCCACAGATGCCATTGTCTTCTATTCCGGTGACTAGTTGCTTGGTCGACATAACCCCTTCGAGTTTATTTTTTGGGACAATCAAATATTCACAGTGTCGGTCTGTTTGAGTAAGACGGGATTTAAACTGCTCCAACGGTTCTAGAACATCCTGGTTCAACTGGCAAAACCCGGATCTTCCTGTAATTACGTTGGTTCTGCATCCCCATTCACGGTCAAGTATAACGAGAGAATCGTTTAACGAAGTTTCTTAGTGCAAGTCAAGTGCGTCAAAGTGACCTTGTCCTTCATTGCCCAGCCAATGACTAGACACCTCCAACTTCTGGTTTTCACTGTAAGTAGTATCAATCGGTAGCAAATCCAAGTAATTCATAAATGTAGTTTTCCATTGAGTCCAAACACTTTCGGTTGACTATGGCAGCACCACGCCAATAGGATTACGGAGTTGGCAGATTAAGAATCATCGGATAGGTTCGTTTAACGCGATGCCAGGGTTGTATTCCTTATTAAGGTGCAATCAGCAGTAAGCCTTACAGACTGTAACAACGGTAGAGAGAAATCGTGACTCAGTAGAAGCACATATTATATTGCATCATCTACAAGATGTAACGTTATTCTTAATTGCATGAACAAATGAGTCGTTGGTCATTGAAGGCACGACCAATCAGAACGCAGTTTGAGTCCTAACACGGGTGTGGGACGCACAAGCGGCCTTGACGCGTATACAACAGGGCGCACCTCTCTTATCAACATCTAATCTTGCTGAACGTGGTCAAAGTAGATTTGTTTGATTTCATCATACGGGACATCATTGCCCCAGTATACGTTCAAGTTGTCGTAGTGACGAACAACGGTAAAGCCTACGTGGCATAGATAAACGATCTGCATCACGGTCTGGCAATGGTGATCATCAGCTGTGGCCGGTTCGTCACTGTTCGCTTGTTGGCTATTCCATCTAGAGTGAATCTTTCAGCTACGTTATTCAGCCTTGATGCAGCCTTCCACAGACTAAGGTCGGAATGTACAAGGAGATCGAGATGACTAGTCAGTTCCCTGTCGTGATAACAGCGGTTATCTCGGAAGCCACGTTCATATTCTTCATTCGTGCTGGTTCATGCATGCGTTGTGCATTGTGCTTTTCACAGTTGTATGATCAAGGACTTATTGAAAATACTGCGTAACTTCGGCTACGCAATCTACAACGATGTACAAGTGCCAGGGTTAGGTAGTCGAACTCGTGGGACTAATAGTAGATGATGGACCAACTCTACCTTGACGTTAGCCTGAAAGCAGTAGAAGTGAAAGAACATGAGCTGTGGATATAGTTACCAGGTTATTCTGAACTACAAATGCTTTCATAGAAAGCAATAGATAAGGCAGTTATTTGGACTATGTGAAACAATGTTGAGCCAATCACATTATATTCTTCAGCCCTGTGAATGGCAGAGGGCTTTCCTGAAGAATAGTTGCTGGACCAATAAAATCGTGGCAATCAAGACATTCATGGTCGATTGTGATGGTGTCGCTATGACTGGCGGACCTGAAAATGTAACGCTTTATAGTTTTCTAACGACTGTCCTGGAAACTAGGATTGTCACACAAAGTCACCGCCGTTTACCACATCAACCGTGATCGCGGTTCGTGGCGGTAGTGCCATAGTATTTCACATCGACATTTTGGATAACAGTCAAAGTCATGCGGCGTAGACTGGCAACGTGAGAAAGTAGATGGCCGATTCCCGAAACGTTGTTCTTAATTCGATCTTTCATATCATGGTCTGTCGAGTGTGTTCGTCCTTTCACAATCATGTGATCATCAGGTGTCGTGGAAATATAAACACTTCTTCATGTAATGCATTTCTTCTGCTAGAACTCCCTACTTTTGTAATCAACGGTTTCCACCAACTGATTATTTTGGTTCTCCGGATACTTACAACAGATTTGTCACTATTAGGGGAAGTTTTACGGTCGGGAAAGACCAGCCTTCAATACACTGGCACCACGGGGCTCTGAAGAACCACTCAGTCTGAGTGACTATTTTCTAAAAAACTTTTGTACTATTTTTAACACATCCAACGGAACACTTTCATTTACTGATTCTGGCGTTACTAGCCTTTGGTGTTCCGATTGAATGGATAGTCCAGTCAAATGGATCTGAATATAATTGAACACTCAGATGTTTGATTAGAATCCACATATTTGTTTAGTTTTCTGCTAATTTTTCTCGCTAATGCGTGTCAGTTACCCAGAAAAGAAGCTTCACAAGATTTACTACCATCTCCCCCGTATCGACAAGGCACTGCACAATCCGTTTCAAGGAATGTGCACTGAACATGTTATCTCAAATTCCGTATGTAGTGAAACGTAACGGTCAAATACCAGCACCAGCTACAAGCCAGGGATGAGTGGTCCCTTACAATAAAGCAGGCGCCAAGCAAGTACATGGGTCTGATTCTGCTGTTGGACCAACACATTCGCTTTATTGGTTATCAGTAGGTGATCGCAGTCAACACCGCAGATCTGTGATAGGTTGTTGCAACACCGTATTCAGACAAACCGAGTCGAACGTACCAGTCGGTACAATGCATTCATTGCTTCCATTGTCTAGGATGAAGGTTTCCTACACTCTTGAATTAGACGATAATGAATGGCGGGGAAATTAATGGTACGTCCCCGTAGTCTGCGGTGTGTAGATGGAGCTGCTGCCGCTCTTCTGGGCCGTTTGTTGTAAATCTGATAAACAGCACTTAGATTCCTGGCAGACTTTTAAGATATGATTAGTTCTTCCGCAGTTGTGGCAGGTGGCGTTGTCAGAACGGCAAGTAGACGGAAAATGGAAGTCGCCGTAGGACGAATATCGACTTGCAACCTTCGATGTCGTCGGTGAGTTAGAATGCTGAGATACCTGTGGTTGCAAACGCCTGAAGTGAAACGAATATTTCGGCCTCAACGACAGCTTTTGAAAGAGTCTACTAATTCATCAGAAGTCGCTGCGGTATGGTCGTTAAGTTACTCGCATATATCACGGGCTTATGAAAACAACAGGTCAATTAATTTCCTTTAGCGAGTGATGTTGTTGATTCTAACAGTAAGCTCGCCATTGGTCATCACAATTGCCCTAATCCGCTTGTTTGAGCAGCTACAGCGTGAATTTCCGATTCGGGTACCTTGGAAATCAACAAGAAAGATGTCATCCAACAGCAGCTATTTCAAGTCGTCTAACAGAAGCTTGGTTGACATCTCCAGGTGGATCAGCTTTTTCTGTAGGGCTTATAAATGACATACACCAGAAATGCGAGTGGGGTTGACCGGTTCTTTTGCCGTTGCCACCGATACCAGGCCAGAGCTCGAAACAGCCTACCCGTTTTTAGTCTCCGATGGATTGCTCTGCGGGTTCATTCGTTCAGTCGCAGAAGACTACACTGTACTCAAACTCGTTGAATTAATATCCACTAATGAACCAGCTCGAGCCCAAGGTTAACTTCAGTGCCGCAGAAACAGAAAAGCGAGTTGTGGACATAGTTGCGGGTCTCGTCTGTTGTATACCACAAACTATAAGGGTACCAATCACCCTGACTTCTCCTGAGGCTTCATTTGCGGAGAATTCACCCATTTGACAGAAGTCAGACCAACGACTTCATGGTAATGAGGGCCGGTCTGGTTGCAGTCGTGCCTTTTCGGCCGATAGACACGTAATTATGAGGTACTGCTTTCTGCAAACTGAAATCCTGTCATCTGAGACCAACAATTTTCCGTAGTCCGTTATTACCAAGTCAGCTCGAACGTAGAAATCGTTTGGTTACGAATTCGAGAGGAACATTGTATAGGTAAACAGCTGTAGAGATTTTATTATCTTTGTCTACAAACGGTGTTTCATTTCTGTACAACAACCTTTTGTTTCAGCTTTCCATGTTGTTCAGATTGATAAAAGTGACCTTGTAAGACAATACAAGTTTTGTGCACCTCGGTCTGCTCTTCTCTGCGTTGCGCAGTCGTTCGACGATACTACACGGATCTATCATCCAATTTTTTTTAGCTCTTTTGTAATACGAACATCGTCGCATCCCTGATCGCGCCTCAGCAGTCCACGGCAACTCTGTGATATCACCCACTTCGAGATACTGGTAATTTGGAATATTGTGGTGGTCACCTCGAACACTTGTGAACACTTCCATTGAGTCAAATCTTTTGATTACTGTAACTTGCTGGAACCTTGTAACTATTTGGTCTCATTCGTTCATTTTGTTATCACCGAGAGCTTATTGAGGTACACTCGCAATCACCTAGTCTGTTCAGTAACTCGTCTTAGCCACTACACAGCGATCAACTACTCGTACATACCATGTGGCTAATGAGATGACTACTGCATCGTCGCACAAACCGGGTGACATCATGGGTACACGGGAATAAAATCATGGGACAACCGGTTTACCTAGACTGTTGAAAAGTTTTAGTTCTGGTATCTTGGACTTACCCACCCCTAATTTCAGTTGGCAACTGTCATAAATGCGCATTTGCCACTTTCTTGCTGTGTCCGATTGAATACTCGTTTTATGTATTGTCATCCGCCATCACGATGACCGCTATACCGCTTGTGCGCCTCAAACGCGAATTAAGACTAAAACTGCGTTCTGATTGGTCGCATCTTCATCGATCAACGGCTCGCTCGCCTACGCACGTAAGAACGACGCTGCCGTTTGTTAACGCCAGGCTATAGCATGTACTTTTCCTGAGTCGCGTGTTTTCTCCATTGCTGTTGTTGCCTGTATGAGGTAATTTAGATGACATTCGGACAGGGAAACAGCAGTGACCATACTGTATAGCCTGCCATATCGTTTTGTGTATGCGTCATTTACCGCTTACCTGCTTGATCAATCATGATAGCTTAATCATGATGTTCAGTGTCGCTGCGCTCAGTGTGTGACTTATAAAGAGCGCATCCAAGTCGTTGATCTAGATCTACCTGAATGATGGCGACTCCGCACACTTTTTCTTTAACATAGGTCTCGTCGATCTTAGTGGCTGATAGCGATGCAGTATGTTTTGTCCAAGTTAGCTTATCAACCACCACGGTTAGGGAGCAAATCCACCAATTATCCGCTGTGATAGGCTTTATGAATCCCTACAGCCAGCATAAATATCGTGTTCTGAATCGTTCGGACAAACATTACACGTTGGGTGTTGGTGCATCCCGCAACAATATATCGATGGATCGTCGCATTCCAGCTCGACTTATGGATGAATTTAATCAAACTGACTCGCATTCACTATTTGAAACAAGTCCGTACGAAACTAAATCCGGTCGATCAGTGCGTTTTCCAACTCGACTTGTGGTCCCTGTATCACCGTGACCTTAATCCTAGGGGAGAGCTATGCAGACGTCGTTTCGCCTTCTCACGCGACCCATCACGTGACAAGCATAAGTTTAAGTGACGCTCACAGTCACAACCTGCACTGCGCGCCCACACATCCACCGGCCAGAAAACTCTCTTCAACATCCGAACCCACGCACGCGTAATCACTATGTCCACAATCAGCCAATTGGAACGCTCTAACTGGATGATTGTGGACATAGTGATTACGCGTGC
>LUCH01007919.1:0-19299 GCA_013368495.1 Paragonimus heterotremus | reverse complement strand
GAATCCTCACACTGTTCCCTCTATCCCAATAGGTCATTGAGATACTTACACCGTTACACCGCATCCAGATCCGGCCTCTCTGTAGCGGATCACTACTTGAATGTGCTCGCTTAGTGACTTAATATCGTAAAAAAAAACATGGGCCGTGCGCAACTGGCCGTGGCGAACTTGCAATAAGTCTTCGAAACTCGAAAAGCAGGTTTCATCTCGAAGTTCTTAATCGTTATCCACTCCCGTGCCTTATTCTTGTATTTTCTCCGACAGTCTCGCAAGGAACTTGCCTATTTTCGCGGATCTGAATGGTTGCTTAGATTAAGACTATGAAACTCCTGACTACTTTGTTTCTGCAGCGGATTTATAATCTACTAGAATGAACTACCATCACTTGTCATTAGTCTACACATCCAGTGGCTGGTAAGACTTTCTGGTCATTTCCCTTAATGTCTTCGGACAAGATACGTCTTACATTGTCTCTGCAGAAGAAGGTTCTGCTTTACTTTGTCCTGACGAAGATGCTTTAGTCATTAACACGAGAGACGAAAAGCCGATATCGGGTACTATAAGGAATTTGGTGTACCATCGGCTACTCATGCAAGGGAACGAAAAGCCGTGATTTCAAGCGTTTCGAATGGAGGCTTACGAGTTGGTTCTGCCGAAGTTGTTTTAAGCAACTGACCCTCATTAGTCCTAACGGATGCATCACATTCTTTGGATGGCGCAACCCCTTCAAAAGTGCATATGAACTGACTTGTTGGTCACCGCCCCCCATCGATGAAGTTACACAGACAGCCTCGTTGATCATTGGAGTTTCCTGATTCGTAGATCTGTTTGGTCATGTGTGCCTTCGGTCCTGATGGATTTTCATGGCTGATTTGCCTCCATACATGTTACGTTTGACAGGCCTACTCAGTCAGGTTGTGGTGTTCTGTTATCAATCTAGCTATCATATATTTATGGAAATTGCCTAGGTGATTAACCTGTAGAGCTGTTTCGATTAATGTTATGCGCTTTTTGTATTCCAACCGATATAAACATATGACGCAAATGCTGAAGCGTTTTTTGTTACAGTCTTGTCTCACGTTGCTGACTCAACTGTTGCTTTCAATTTCAGTCATGACTCACAAACAGACTCCTCGGGATTTTCTCAAGTTAATAATTGGGAGACCGGTCGTCGTAAAACTAAATTCAGGAGCCGATTATCGAGGTAAACGCTTTACATCTGTGTACCCAATATCCAAATCAGGTGTGTTAATATCTCTTGACGGCTACATGAATGTCGTTCTGGAGCAGACGGAAGAATATGTGGACGGTCAGCTGAAAAACAAATACGGAGACACTTTCATTCGAGGAAATAATGGTTTGTTTTCTTTTTCTTCACTATTTTTGTTTCAGTATTCTATATTAGTACTCAAAAACGTTGGTGAACTCAATAACCTGTTTGTATATAAATTGTATGCAAATACATGTGCAATATTTTTTGCACAGTAATCGCATTTGTTTCAGTATCGTTCTTACTTATAATTATTTTGAAGGGCGTGAATTTTGTCTGCGCAAACCACATATCCGCGATAAAACGAGATTTGGTTAATGCTGTCAGTTGTTTTCGATCCCTCAGCACCATGCAATGCTAACCAGGGGATGTAGAGCTTGTAACATTATTATAGGGCTCTCTCATTTCTTAGCTATATCTTCCCAAATAATTGTTCAAAAACAATCACAATTCTCAGCCAACTAGTAAATACCATGGTACTTTCCAACAAGAACCTTATGAAAGATCGTGTTCCGTGAAAACCATTTTAGAGGGATAATAGGCTTTACTCTTACGAAGTTCAGTCTGTATGAGTGCGACGAAGTGAATAGGAACGTCATTTTATCAGGAGTGTCCAAGTAGACGCTCCAGTGCTTAGTACTGAGGTCTTGTGTTAACTGTTCTTAGCATTTTAAATTACTCCAGACCTTCTAATAGATAGTATACTATCTAGTGATCCTAACGTGTACTGTGGCGATTGCGAAGTCATCATGCCCCAGTGAACAGTCACCTGGCGATGTAGCCACCATTAGTATCCGCATGCCGTTCGGATTAAAAAGTAGACGAGAAAACTAATCGACGTTTCGTCATTCAGTATTTCTTACCGGGAAACTGTGGTGTTGTTCGCAGACTGCCCACACTTTTCCAAGAGCCACGTAGAGCTCATTTGAACCTAACAACTGGCAGCATATGATAATCACTTTTTCCAAACTTTGGTTCTGGATGAAGTTAGGAAGGGCGTATGAACAAAATTCTGTTCTGTGAACTGTCATTCAGTTGGGCATTATTTTAGAAGACTCAACAATGAGTCAGACGTCGTTTGTCTCTTTTCTTTGAATGGTCTAATTCATATTGCAACTATGCCAATTGTGTCAATAGTTCCAGGTGACCAGATTTTAAAACAAAATTCACGAGACCTTTTTTTTTATTCTACACACACTTGCGATGGGTCGTTCTTGTAGAACGCCGCTCACAATGACCTTGTGGTGGGCACTGGTTTTGCCTGGCTTAGGAAAATATGGCTACTATCGAATAAGCTTCGGATTAGGCTTATTAACCGGTTGTACAATAGATTTCAGGTTGCCAAAGAAGTGTCTGGAGGTTATTCACCAGCGGATTTATGTAGTTCAGTGATTCCCCCAAAGGTTAATACGCGGCCGGGCTAGTTTAGTCCTGATGAGATTGTTGAACTGTTTTTTTTCCGGGGGGTGGGTAAGCAGGGTCACTTAGAACCCAACAAAGTGTTTCCGGTATTGTTCTTGAGGTTTGTTTCTTCAAGTGGATTCAACTAGTGTCAAAATGTCACTCCGCAAATGTTTCCTTTTGGAGAGGAGCATCTGGAAAAGTACTCCACTAAAAAGCTGTGGAAAGTCTCTTTTGAATGACAAAATGGTTTATGCATTATGTACGAAAAATATTAGGAAAATGGTTGTATGGCCACCCCATTCTGCCATTATGCTTTCAGACCGAATCGCTCCCTCATAGACGTAAGGTGTTTCGAAAACCAGCTCTTGGCCAACACTTAATCGACACTGCGACCACGGGCCTCTTAGCCTGTGATCGGGGCGTGCACTAATTGTCAAGCCTCACATAATTCAAGCCTCATTTTACTTTGCTCACGCCATTCCAGAAGGGTGTGATCTGGCTAGTTTAGGAAAGCGGAATAATTTGGCACTCGAAAAATAAGTCATCAAAAGACTGCACCTGTCTGTAGATGCCGTTATGTGATGTTTAGATGAGGCCAAACGACATCACTCGTACGAAACGATTAGAACGAAAAACGGTTCTATAAGATTCAAGACGGACGACGAAGATTATCTTTCAATGTAAGGAGATATACATCCGGGTTTATATCAACGCTCAAACTATTTCCACCAGAAATTTGCAACAGAGTTCGAGTACGGGAAACTATTAAAACCATTTCGTTTAACCAGTAGTAGATGTCATCTCGTTTAGTAATGGACTGAAACTCATAAGCTACACTACTTTTTCTTCATGCGTGAGAAAACAATAGTCTAGATGGATCTGGTTCACGAAGGTACTATCGACGTGGCATTCAAGACAGGTAGATTTGCCTCATTGGATAAGCTAACGGTAAAGGTTCGCTAATCATATGGGATACCTTTTCAGGCCGTTGTATGACCGATGTTGCCATTGACGACGATCAGTCATCGACTGTTGTATTCAGATAGTGGATTGTTTTGTCTTTGTTGATATCTCCAATTTGGCAAAAGACTAACGTTCTAGCAGATCACGCCTCGTTTCGTTTATTGGGCAAATGAGAAACATAACTACGTCTCCAGGGTTTCATGGCAACATATGTTTGGACTCGAAGATCTTCTCTTCCTAATTCGGTCAATTCATTTCTTGATATGACGCTTACAGTGCGTATACAAACTGGAGTGTTTAGCGCGTGGAGCTCATTCACATGACAGACGGTTTATATGTATCGCGACTGTCTTAGCGCCCCTAAGGGAATGCGGGCTATTATGACGCGGTATAGTTCTGAATATCAAATGAATAGTCTGATCAATTTACATCTGGGACCTAACCTAACCGAAAATTTGTGTTCAGCCAGGACGCGTCAGTTAATGCAGTCACATTCTGAACCTATTTTGATTAATGTTTCTTCATTCCAGAGTTTCGGAACATTTAGTTTCGGCTGACGTAGCCATCCCTACACCTGCATCCGAGTTGATAGATAGCGTCTGTTGGTGCTAGTGGGTCGTTCATTCCTGATTGAAGATAACAGATATTTGCAGACACTGTGCTAATAATCCCAGCTGTATTACGGCTTCGCTTAAACTGTGACCTGTTTTATAGTTTCAACCAATGTTGTCATTCTCGAATAATAACTTGCTGTTTTCATCTAGATCAGAAGTTGGAATAATGGTCGTTTATTATTTCGATATATCAACATCTTTTTGCTAGCTGCCGCCTGTGTGGCGATCTGTGGTACATGATTTTGAGCCAACCGTTCTAATTAGAAGCCTCAGTCGTTCATTCCAGGTGTGAACATTCTTATTGCTCCGGACAGTTCAGTAATGTCGATACCCGTCTGTCCTGTGATGTAAACACGGGAAGCTCAAATTATCCCGGCACGCGGAACGACGTTTTTTTTTACAGCAAACAATCTGATACTTCATCAGTCGTTCCATACTGTTGGCTCTTAAACTCTCCCAATTTTATCTTCTATTTTTTCTTACTTGCATCATAGCCATGATTCGACAGATATTTCTCTTTCGTTCCCCTGCGGATTGCTGTGCTAGCAAGTTCGGCGCTTCGACCCGGAACTACGATGAATATGTGGGCGCTTTTACTGGCCACATTTTGAAACGCATAGACAACGGACCACACGTTGATAAATGTTTGCTGCGTTTCACAGATCAATCCAGGATGACATCTAATGGGTTGAAATGACGACGTCTTTACTGTCCATCAGATATTGACTACACGCATGAGGTGATTCTCTGGTCACTGTCATTGGTCGGGCTGAGATACCAGTACTGATCTATGTGCAGCACTTTTAGCCAACTCTGTTACATTCGGATCCAGATGACCAATCCTCCCGGGTATATTAGTAATGTTCACTCAACGTCCTACTCAACACTGTAATACTAGTGTCGTAGATGTCTTCTATTAGAAGGTAACCGCTCCTCCACGATTTCACAACTCCAGTATTGTTGTAGTATTTATATGAACACAACACTTTGTCATTTGAGTGGTGTTGAGTCATACGTTAGGTTAACGTTAGGTCACTGAAACGACTCCTGGGTTTCGTATCGTTCATTTTTACAAGTATTAGTGTCAGAGGTGATGCGCAGTCCGTAATTTTGGCAATTTTGGGGTTTCCAGGAAAATACAACGATCAAACTAAGTTCGATGTTGGGATGACGATAAAGAGGGGGTTTAGTTCTCACAATTCGGAATAGCGTTCAGAGTTTGTTCTGCAGTCAAAACGGGTGACATCATATTTTGATTACGAATTTAAATTAAGTATTTTGTAGTGGCGCTGGTTCTTCCATTCTTCCCACTTTATAACGAATGCTCAGAGGCGGTTTTTCGCGCAGTCTGTGGTGAGGTTGATCAGATCTTCAAATCTCAAGGAATTGTCTTTGTACAACTCACCTAAGTATGTGCAATATGCTCGAAGGCTATTTGATATTCGTTGTATGTGGTCCAACACATAAGGCATGGGATAAAGATATATCCCATCCTTATCTGAACTTGTCAGGTAGAGATATCTTAAATGTGAGATCGAATCGGCAAACCTTCGGGTTACGAGCCAAGCCCTTATAAGCTCGACCATCAGTTCCGTGGGCATCGTTTGTGACAGAGGCATTTGGATTTATTAGAGTTGTAAATTGTTTTTCACCCGGTTAGTGCAGATGGACATAGTCCACCTCTGATTGTCCATGAAACTGTGTCCATCTGCACTAACCGAGTGAAAAACGATTTAGTACTCAACTGATTTGACTTCGTTGCGCTTTACATCATTTTCTTGTATTTACAAATTGACTTCATTACATTCTGAAAATAACTGACAAACGGTATCGTACCTGAGGTTTTTTCATTCAGTTTCTCAAGGAGATGCTCGAACTTTGAAAGGTTTCTATTACAGTATCGAACAGCGCATAAACTATCATTAATCAGTTTTCTTTTGATGGCCATCTTACTTATGCACGTAAGAGACGCACTGAATGTCTTCCTTCTTTTGAATACCTACCTTTCGAAATGGTCGAGAATTCCGAGGTGTAACTTTATCTTGTTTATTCCAGTTGTGTTGACATTTAACAAAGCATAACGTTCAATGCTCAAATGTTTAGCTGCTATATATTTTATGTGAATTACTCATTGGATCGTAAATAAAGTGGATATAGCTTATTTCATGAAAGCAGTAAATCCACGATAGTTACAATCTGTTGCACACACAAGGATGTTCTCTCCGAAAAACTGTCCTAACACACAAACATTGAATTTCCTTGCTTGTTGAGTTGTTTTGCAGAAACAATTCTGAAACCGACAGTTCGTCTTGTAGGAATCTGAGGTAAGTGAGCAATAATTATTCGTTTTCTGACAAAGTTGATTCATGCAACTGCAACACGGATTCAGTTTTTTTTGATATCCTGCGTCAGACCTCCTTAGTGTTTCCACCCATTTCGTCTATTCTTTTAACGGAGCTATTGTTGAGAAGAGTAGCTCTAGTAATTTCACAAGGCGACTTACACAACTCGGCACTTATACTTTCACTTATATGTTCAAAGAAAGAAGTCTTCCTTGATTGTACGATACTTCCATGATTTATAAAAATAAACTAATACGACAAGTTTGTACATCATCGTAATAACTCTGCTGCGACATACTGGCGAACATCTTTCTCACTGTAGTTAGCTTTTAAAATTTATCCTGAAGGGACCGAAAATAAGTTGTTTGTTCACTTTATTCTGTTCAGACGTTAGAGCATTCTGGTGAGTTTCATTGTTCGCTTCGTAAATATCTCACATGTGCACTTAGGCTGCTATTGGTTGTTTCATTATAGATATAAATCTGTAATTCGGATATTCCATACAGGTCTGTCGACATTTCCCCTTGCTTCCTGTTGAGTCTGTCGTTCTTATTATTGATTCTGAAGTCAAAATTAGAAACTGTGCAGCAAGCGTGTTGTCCACAAAACCTACACGAATTCCAAAGGTCGTTCGGATTGCTGTTTGCTTACACCGTGATGAATTGGTGAGTGACTAACTGAAACAATGCAGTTGGTTGAGAGGATGATGAAAGCCAACAACGTTGACTGCACATCCGCAGTAGCATAGGTTTTAACACATGTCCCAGTTTGATGTCAAACTCCATTGCCTATGCTCTCTTCACTTGCAGTTTGAGCGTGGTTAACGTCGGACCCGATTCAACGCAATCATCTGAACGAGAGGTGTGCGAAAGTCGGTCGGACAATTATTCGCACCGACAGAGAACATAGTATGAACGGACAGATTAAGTTGTTATCCTTGGACATCAACACACGTGATGGACGTGGGAGTGATGATTAGATTCATGTGAATGACTGCATCAACGAGATGTTTGGACAACTTGCGCTTATTAATCCTGGCTGGCGTCTTGCTAAGCGAATTACTTGAACTAATCGATAAACTAAGGTGTTGATATTTGAACATCCTCCTGTATCTCCGTCGCCCTCTCTCGTCCGATGTCGGGCCATCATCCCGTTTCATCCTCTCATCTCCCACTTTGGGAAACACTAAAAGAGATAGGGGGTTACAGCTAATATGAATTCGCACAGAATTGTGGATTCTTTGTGACACATGTGTGCTCTCGCTTCACGCTTTCTCCCATTCTGATCCATCGGGTAGCGCCCTCATCGTTTACAGCGACTAACAGTTACAAAACAGGCTGGACAGGCGAATAAGCAAGTTTAAAGCGCAAACCAAATCATCCGCGCCCTTGAATCTCTACTGCTGTCTCATATTTCACGAGTATTACAAATTGTACGGACTTCCCTGGACGAAAGCAAAATTCCTTCTGATACATTCTCCGTCTCGTTAACCTACTGTCCATAGTCCGGTCGATTAAAACATGTCTATCTATTTCCATTTCATTGACCGCGCACATCCGCGTGTTCTCTTCTGCCCATGACATATCCACATAAACCACTTTTAAGGATTATCAGCATTGCGTGATTTCGTCTCGTATTATTGGGACTTACTCAGGATAAGAGATGATCTGAGGTTTGTACTTTGTTTACGCAGTATTTGTTGTACTAACAGTACGTTGGTTATACGACCATTATTCGTTTTTTCATTTGAGGGTCGTGGGAATCAAGCGGGTTACCCAGAGTTCATCTGGTGAACGTTACGTAGTTACTACTTGCAGTGTACGATAGTGCGTGGCGAAACAAACGGTGAACCTGAGCGAGGCCCTTAGAGCTACGGGATGCTTGCTGGACAGTTCTTATCACAACTTAAGGGGTGTATCTGAAAAAAACACAAACGTTACCTTGTCGCAGACCGAGAGTGTGAATGAACAGAAAGCTATTTTTGCATGGCGGTATATTGTAGTGTGTTTCAGCTTATGCCTCCTCAATAGGTCCTAGGAAGTCACTCAACAGTGAAGCTGTCAATTAGTTAGATGGCGCGCTTGTTCATACTAGTTAAAGGGAGCTATTTCATTAGACAAAAGCTTTGATGGACATTTCAGCTACTCGCCCGATTTCACCACACTACCTTAGAATGATCATGGAATTATATTCTGTACTGTCAGTTTAGAACTGCCCACCCAACTTGAGGCTTGCAACCGCATGACAACCGATCCGGTCACTATTCAAAGAAGGTAGACGGACGGTTGTTGTTGCTTCAACCCATCTGTTACAACTAGCTTGGACAACAGTGAATGTCCCTGTTGACTGGGTAAGTATCACAGTCCCATGCTTATCGAAGGTACATGGGACATTTGTGAAAACCACAACGTTATTCAGATAAAAATTGAAAGACGAAACGTGTGTGATATTATTTCATGCATTTCACCCACAAACAGGTAGTATGTAATGAATGAAAAGCGGAGCGAATCATACCAAAACAGCAAAACGGATACATAAACTTGAGTTAGAGATCATGCTATTAAAACTGATCACAAACAAGACGACCTCAGCGTTACCGCGGGCTTCTTTTTTTTACATACCTAGGCTTTTTGTATGCATATGATACGTAACATTTTGGTGGTCCCCAACATATGTGATCCCTGGTCTTAGGAGACAGTCTTGAAACGACTAAATTAGTAAACATTGTGTCCGAGTTGAATTAACTGACGATCAGGTGGGCAATTAATGACGAGCGAACGCTTTCGTCGGCTGTTACGAAGTGTTTTGTCTATAACTTAGATATATTTTCTGTCATATGCGTTGTTAATTTTTCTTCTAGGGTGTAGATTGCGTGATCACTAGCAAATACCTCGGCACATTGTAGGACGTTTATCTACTTGTCGAGTGTTCTTTTCAACGATCCTGTTAAGAAGTCACAGCATCTCCACGAGACAGATGAACAAATAGATTTTTTAGGCATTACATGCATGAGCAATCGTGAATGAAGTAATCTACTGTGGTATTTAATAGAGGTATTAAGGTACCTATTATTGCGTTCCCATAGACTTCCCAGTCGGCTCCTTTCGAAAAGAAACAGTAGACTCGAGTTCCGCTCTCATTAGAGCGCGTCAGTAGTGCATGTCCTTGCGACGGCCGGGACTAGAACGGCCACACTTTCATCAGGCAACTGTGCCTACCATTGCGCCGTTGACCTCACATTAGGCACGCCCGAAGTATTATACTTGAACGCTCAGCCACTTTCGTCTGTGAGTAATGACCAGATTGCCCGATCGTTTACAGAGGACACACAGTAACTCTCCTTTTAACTCCAATCGATTACCCCTCGACTAGGACTTCCCTCCAAATCGAAATCCCAGAAATTATTAACTTGATGGGCGGTATTTTGATTACTGATGAGTAGTAGGGGGTTTTGGTTTTCATATAGGTTGAACATCATCTACAGTTGATCGCAATTGACGCATCCGACACAAATATTGGTGCCATACTCCGACAGTTCGTCGACGGAATCTGGAAGCCGCTTTTAATTTTCTCCGGACGCTCATTACCCGCCGAAACTAAGTACGACACATTCGGTCGTGTGTTACTAGGTATCTACTCGACCCTTCGTCACTTTAGATACGCCCTCGAAGGTCGGCAGTTTGTAATTTTCACCAACCACAAACCGTTGGTATATACCTTCCATCATCGTTCCGAGCGCCACTCCCCAGCGAAATGCGCCATTTGGATTTCATCTCGCAATTTTCGACAGACGTACGACAGTGGCAGTGATAACGTTGTGGCTGACACTCTGTCACGCGTGTCAGCACTTGTTGGCCACGACATCATCGACATGTCAACTATGGCTGACGCACAACATACGGAGAACGATCTCCACGCTTCTTGCCAGCATCTATCATTGCACCTTGCAGATCTTCCGCTACCGACAGCCCCGGGAACGATTTTATGCGATACCTTCGGTGAACACCCTCGTCCAGTCGTGCCTGCAATCTTACGATGTTGTGTATTTGACACGCTGCATAACATTACCTACCCTGGCATCCAGGTCACGGCCAAACTTGTTTCCGAAGGGTACGTCTGGCCCGGTATGGTGAAGGATCTTCGCACGTGGGCACTATCTTGCCTAGCTTGTCAACAAGCTAAGGTCCATCTCCATGTGTCGGCCCTGATTGGCCGATACCCTTCGATCACCTTTCGACTCGCGCATCTTCATATCGATATTGTAGGTCCTTTGCCACCTTCGAATGGCATGACTTATGTCTTGACAATCGTAGATCGCTTCATGCGATGGCCAGAGGCTGTCCTTATACCCGACGTCCGCTCGGAGACCGTAACGGGCGCATTCGTTGATCGTTGGGTAGCATCTCATGGTTGTCCGGCAACGGTTACAACCTTCCGTGATCCTTAATTCGAAAGCGGCTCTTTTGCGAAAGCGTTGAACAGGCTAGGATGTCATCGCACATGGACTACGGCATACCACCCGGCTGCGAATGGTATGATCGAACTCTTTCATCGACAACTCAAAGCAGCCCTGGCCGCCGTCAATGCAGTCTGTTGAGCAGAAGCTCTTCCAATGATTTTGCTCGGCATTCGCACGGCCATTTAGACCGACCTCCATGTTTCCAGTTCAGAACATTTTCACGGCCAACCGCTGCGTCTTCCTGGTGATTACTTCTCGTCTGCCCCAGACACACTTCGATACGATGCTTTCTATGCCAAGCAACCTGGCTGGCATATGCGCCGCCTCTGTGTCACGGACACACGAGCACAAGCCGCGAGGTATTTGACCCTAAAGACCTCCACGACTACGCACACGTGTTTGTTCGCTTGGACGGTTCACGACGCTCACTCGAGCGACCTTAGGAAAGTCCTTTCAAGGTACTTCAACGGAAGGACCGATTCTACGCACTCGAGCGCCAGGGTATTCGGGATACAGTTAGCATCGACTGCTTGAAGCTTGCTTATTTTGAAAGGACTGAGGAAACCTTTAATGATCCTCTGCATCTCGTAGCCAGGCCTGCAACTCCCTTTGAACAGCCTCGTCCAAGGTCATCGTCATCAGCAGACGCCACAACTTTGCCGACGACGCCAGCACCCGTCGTGGCACGTTCGGGTCGTAGGGTACACTTGAAGTGACGTAGAGATACTCGCGGTCTGCCTGCTATACGATGCGTAAAATCCTTCCCAAAATCATAATTCACATTGTACATAGGACCTTACGGAGCCTTGTCTGCCGTGTGCTTGTTGCATGCGATCACGTTTATTTGTTTGCATGCGTTTTGGCTTATTTGCGCCAAAAACGTTATTTCGCCTTGCACTTGCGCTCGACGGTCGGATCCTCAACATCTCTAGTTGATTTCACGTATTAGTTTCGTTTAGCGCTGATTGAGATCTATTGTAATTATCGGTCTCCCGTAATTATTTGTAGCCTTATTTCGCGTCTGGTATCGTTGCGTATACCTGGACAAACGTTAATTTAGTGCACATACGCACTAAACTTGACTAAAATAAAAGTGGGCAGAAACCGAAATCTTTAAAAATGTACAAATGAGTACGACTGTTTTTATTATCCCCACATTATACAGCGTCCAGTATATCTGTTTATAGAGTTATTCAGTGTCGCTTTTTAGAAGTGCACAATTTACGCTGAGTTCGCTTAGGTTGCCAATAGATGCTACGTAATTTTGAGATCTTTTATTACGATGATATGTCCGCAGATATCTGCTGGTCGCAGTGTTCAACCCTGAATGCTCATTCTACATCGTTTGTTTATATTAAATTCCAGTTGAGTGCATTGGTAATCATACTACGGACGCCCGATTTTAGTAGTCAGCCTGTTGCGTGAAACATACTTATTCATCATGGTTTTCGTGATTAACAGTCTAATAATTGTAGTGTCAACTGGTTTGTCCAACACACAGTTCATTATGACAGTCCATAGTTTCAAAAAGGTTAGTTTCCCGTCTTAACTGTATATCTATAAACGGTGAAAAACCCTGTCTATACTGTGATGTCATGGTTACGAACTCCACATAAAGACCAAAGTACTTAGTGATGTTGCTATATTTCGGCCGAACTTGAGATTTCTGAAGGAAAAAAATTCCCTAAGATGCAGTTGGAACAGGCTGTTAACAGTCGAATTAACGAATACTTGCACGGTCAGTATCTGCACATACCAATTAATTCATTTTAAATGGTGATAGGATCTTTTTGCATGTCTCTGAACAACATGGGTCGTTGGAAGTCAAATGAGTTGATTTTGGCAAACAGTTTGGCAAGTAAAAACTTCCACCGAAATACATGCCTCATGCCGTCATGTTGTTTGATGAACGAGGTGGAGTTTAGTGGCGGTTAGCCGTTCTGATAGGTTGTAAGGAATTCTCATAATTATGGCATAGGCGCCATTCACAATTGGTTACGACTCTCCCAGTCCCATAGATTCTTCATTCAGCTCTATCACTATACACCTGTCTTTATGTTGGCAACTTGGAATTCATACCGGATTCGATTTGGAAGAAGACAATTAAAATTGCCAACCACACGACTACCGGGGAAAATGCGATCATTCTTTTAGGCTACACAAACTATCGAATTCTCATTTTAAGTCACTGTTGCAAATATAACCAACTTTAGTACTAAATAGCCATAAATTGTTCACTAATAGTTACCTGTTTTGTGGATAAGTACAGAATGACAGAGATTATTGTTTTTATCATTCACTGTAATCTTTCTGCATTGGTACATGACAACTGATTTTAGTTCATACAGCTTGAGTAATCCGAATATTAGAGTTTCTCAAAATTCTACTGGCTGAATTGGCTACCCATTAATTAAACCTGGTATGTCTTTGTCCGCGTGTGTGAAAATCCTGGCAGAGATAGTGAAAACCTAATATTCAGCGAGCATTAGCGTGTTCGATAAATTGTCATATTTTGTTCGTTCGGTTTCATAAAATCAGATGACCGTAAGGAGTTTGTTGATAAGAAGGCAAGCATGT
Organism: Paragonimus heterotremus; assembly: GCA_013368495.1. NCBI lineage: Eukaryota > Metazoa > Platyhelminthes > Trematoda > Plagiorchiida > Troglotrematidae > Paragonimus > Paragonimus heterotremus. The sequence goes on along the minus strand of LUCH01007919.1, from coordinate 5,670 downwards.
TACGTTGTGATTAAATAATCTTTTTGTGCTTAGGAACACAGGTTTTTGTCACGTTGAGTCAGTGGGAAAGGGCTCAGTCTCGTGTGCTATTTGAATTCCAATTTAACTCTTACTCTACTCACATGTTTACAGTGATATACTTCTATCCCCGAATTTAACATGACTGGTCGATTTGCGCCACCCGTTCTTATCCACAACCATATGATACCCTAGCACATATCTGATATCCATAAACTCTAAATCGGCTGTAAACAACTGAAATGTATCCGACTTTATTGTTTATATCCCGCTTCCTACCACAGTGTACCATATTTGTTTATGTTAGTGTGGTGATTGTCAGTAAACCTATTTCTCATTACTGTTGTTTTATCACATTGCAGACAATAAGTTGTACAATTGCGCTCGAGGGATAAATTACTTGATTTGCCTAGTTCAGTTGTTATTACTATTGCGTCGAAGCTAGCTCTGCGGTTGAGTTAATTCAACTACTTCATTTCTGTATTCCTTGAATCATCACTATTGGTGTCGCGAGCATTTCCCGTTACTAATACGTATTCATAATCATCACAATTGACGTCACGGACTTCTGTAAATTTCTATGATGGATTCCTGTCCACTTGAAGATCTTAATACTCATAATTCGTCAAGAGAAATCGAGGACTAATTAGAACGCTTTGAAATAAATATGGTGTCTTACAGGCAAGGAGCTGAGAGCGGAAAAGAAGACCGCTCACTCCCTCACCGTAATTGGCAAAGACGTGTACAGCTTGGTAAAAAAACTTGTCATTTCCTAATTCACCAATTTCTTTTCCCTATGAATCCCTGAAGAAACTGCTGCTTTCACATGACCAACCTATAAACTTCGAAGCAGCTGAACGAGATAAGTTTCATACGCTCGTGAGAAAATAAAATCAGGATATCAGACAGTTTATTCTCGAAATTCAGACCCAATCTGCTCGGTGTAATTTCGAGGGCCAATTACAGACCCAACTCCGTGACCGTTTGATTGTTGGAATAAATTCGCGTGATCTACAACAGAAGCTTTTACTGCTTCCGAACTCCACCTTCCAGTCAGCCAGAACACTATGCGAGCAGTATCAGGATGTCAAAGCTGCTGTAAAAGATGAACCGATGGTTTTATACAACAAAAACGTGAGACGATCAGAAAGTCAGCATAGGCGGCCGTCTTGAAAGGTAAATACTGGAAATACAATTAATGATAATCATCCTACACCCGATCCACATGCTACCAGTCAGTGGAACGACTGTAAGTCATGTGGTTGCAAGCACATTCAGTCCGTTTGCCATAAATCAAAGTCTTCTTTTATACATTCCAGTTGTGACGATGATAACTTGAATTCTGACTTTCAATCCATTGTTCTTACTGCGATTTCTACCAATTCTGTTGATTCTTCGCACTGTACAACACAGTCGTTTACTGTTAACGGTGGTCCCAACATTCCTTCATCGTTGACACCATTAGTATTAAATCTTTCATTTCTGTCGTTTGCGTGAAGCGGCTGGAACCTACTGTTATCTTGAAAGCTGCCAACGTGTATGTCTAGGGTATTACTGGACATGCTTTACCTGTTCTTGACGAATGTGAACTTTCACTCACAGATGTGCAGTCCGCAACTTATTCATTTTTTGTTAATAATTCTCCTCCGTCCATTATCGGTCTTAAGTGTATGAAGATTTTGAAGCTCTCTCTTATATTGTCTGTTGAATCTTCTGAGACTGAAAGTTTCATTTCTGAGTCTGTTTCATATTTGCAGTCAGTTACTGAAACAGTATCTGCAATCGACTCGGCGCAGGCAAGAATTCCTGAACGTATGAAAAAGAAGCAACGTCACCACTACTGCTAGGATTTTCATTTGAACTGCGGAGAATGTGGTGATTGTCAGTAAACCTATTTCTCACTACTGTTGTTTTATTACATTGCTGACAATAAGTTGTACAATTGCGCTTGAGGGATAAATTACTTGTTCCGCCTAGTTCGGTTGTTATTTGTTGTAAACCCTTCTAAACGGTACGCTGGTTTATCCTAGCTATTGTAATTCGTTTGGCAAAATTCGGATCCTCGTCCCCGTAATATTAGCGCCAAAATTCTCGGTCCCGAATAGTATCCCGATTGTCCCGTATTCGCCCCCAAGGCAAGCCAGAAGACGCGTTCGAATATAGAGCTTTGTTCCACCCCAAACGTGTGTCATTAGGACGACCATTTTCAAATTATCTATACGGCACATGATGTTCACGCATTCCCAACACATCATGGGAAAGAGTTAGGTTCGCACGTGTGTCTAGCGATATAACAAGTCTCAGCCGATTTGAACAGTTTCTCACGACGAAGGCGCTCCTGGGACGGTAACAGGGTGGGCGCCCTAACAGTATTTCTATTGCGTCGAAGCTAGCTCTGGAGTTGAGCTAGGTTAACTACTTCATTTCTGTATTCCTGGAATCATCACAGCTAGTAACAGCAACAACCTACTTATTTTACCGCCCGAACTGGCTGAGTGATTTATTAAGCGTTCCCTCTCATACTCGAGAAAAAGTGATTTGAATGGGCGAATTTTCTGACTGGTGGATGGATATATCCGTTGTCAAATTAATGAATACCCGAATATGCATATGTATTAACAACACCCTTGTAGATGTATCGACATAGAAGTGTATATATTTACATGGAAAGAAAATATTAACGCGCAGATTTGGATATATATATATATATATATATATATATATGATAACATATAACCATACATTCATATGCATATATGGTATATATTTATACAGGTTCTTCCGTATTTTAATACGTGGTTGTTCATATATATATATATATATATATATATATATATATATATAGGAATTTATATATATATATGGTGTTAGGCGCGCGAACGTCTATGCATCTCTCAGTGTGCCTTTAGGGCAAGTAACGTTGACATAAGTACGACCACTACTTTGTGAGACAAAGCAAAACGTATCGTATTTTATACATTTTTCAACAAGATTATTTGTACCATTTTACTCAAACTTGATATAACTTTCATCTCATTGAATTTTCAAAAATGGATGAAAGAAAACCGATTCCCCTCCTTTGCACTGCTACATACATTTGTAAACTTGGTCGTAGATGACTGATCATTTAAATCGTCCATCACTGTACTCATAGAATCACGTTCGATATCGGTATATACTATCGTAAAGCTAACTTTTTGATATTCGATTTGTACACCCAAAGTTCACCCCAACGTTATGTTAACGCGAATCGGAAGTTCAAAATGAGAGAGCGACGAGTCGGCAAACAAACTTCATTCATCGATTTACTCACAGTTCATAAGCGGACTTCAACGCAGCAAATAAAGGCTCCAGAGAGTCGGACGTGAGAGAAACCTTAGCACAACCGCACGACAGCCGCCAGAGTGGACGAATGTTGACGGAAGGTCCAGCCGACCTGCAGAGTCAAACTGATTGAGCGGTGAGTGTAGCCTACAGTATTGAAGATGGTGTAGATTCATTATGCAGCCACTTGTAAAGCTGCGGTGCTCACGCCAACACACTATGATGTTATTGGTTTGTGGTAAATTTGCACTCATAAGATAACGTGAACAGGTACGGTTCTAACGACTATAATAAATGATATTTTTGATAGTGGCATTCACTTGTACATTTTTGATGATTTAGTCTTTTTGCCTACTTTCGTTTTAGTCAAGCCATTCCATTTCTAATATCCGTCCCGGGGCTACAATCACAACTCGCTCCGTGCCCCGCTAGCTTGACGTGCTTTCTCTGTACACTACTTTCCAGGGTCGATACAAATATACGAGGGTTGACGCGCTTAGTCCTTGCTTTTCATTGTCGATTGGTTTTCGATAGTGACTATGGACTGGGTAATAATCTGTTGGACCAGTTCCAGCAGTTTTTTGTCGGCGCGTTGACCCTCGTGTATTTGTATCGACCCTGGAAAGTAGAGTGTACAGAGAAAGCACGTCAAAGTAGCGGGACACGGAGAGAGTTGTGATTGTAACCCCGGGGCGGATATTAGAAGTGGAATAGCTTGACTAAAACGAAAGTAGGCAAAAAGCCAAAATCATCAAAAATGTACAAGTGAATGCGACTATCAAAAATGTCATTTATTATAGTCGTTACACGGTGGAACTAATAAGGTAACCCTCTAGTCTGAGATTCAAGGATTTTTAGAATGTGGGACCTGATCTCACTACAATATATACTTTACGTACAATCTTCTGGCCTCTGCTCATCTTAGGACACATGTATGTCCAGCCGAAACCGTGCGTAAGACTAGCCTATCAGGACGCATAATCTGACTATTTTGGTGATTTGACAGGTTGGATGATCGCACTTGATCACGGCGCTTTTCTGACTTGTTTTGAATTCAAATTTAAGGACACAAAGTTGCAACCACCTCGGCTGCTGACGGATCGCGGAGTTTGGACTTTAGCGAAAAGGAGACAAAGCTGTTTGACCACCAAAGCAAAACGGATTTGCACGGTTGAAACCATAGGTGGAAAATTAGGACATCTCCCGGAGATTTTCACCGCCACGGCCTATCCAGAAAACTCCTTGGTTAGCTCTGTGCACGAAAAATGTGGAAGACCTTATTGGCACCGTAGATAGCAGCGAGGTGTGTCTTACTGACATTCAACAGGACGCAACTGTGAAGCTGACGATCGACGAAACAACTGATGCGTCTAGTTCCGGATTAACATTTCACTCAAAGTGGGACGTAACGTTATAACGAGGACGAGCGAACACGCCATATTACTCACACTCACTTGCAAATAACACTGGACCCAGGAATTCAAGGTTGTAACGACTGCCATTTCCCAGTCCGTTTATGTACAGATAATCATTTCATGCCGAACTGCACCTCAATGTTTCTTCCCATATTTTTCTCACAGCTGCTTCATTATCCAAACATTTGGCCGTGCTTCATTACTGAGCAGTAGGTTAAGTAGTACGGTGCGATCGCTCGTTCCCGCCACACTGCTTCACTCGAAATAAAATATTTTTAACGGTACGTTCCCTTCTGACCTATTCCTTTGACTATTCTTCTGCATCAGCATGTATTAATCGTATTTCTGAGCGTTCACCGGAAGAAATTTGTGAACACTGTCTCGTTGTATAAAGGTTAATTTTCTCCCGTCTACAGTCCAGACGGTTGCAATTAGATTAATGCACCCCCATTTTTTGTTGCTGAGAGCCAATTCTAACCCTCGGGGCTTTTCGGGCCCGCTTTCGCTATTCGTGCCCTACCCAAAGCTCATAACATTTGTATTCACATTCATAACGAAGTCTCGTTCCTCGCTTCTTCCATAATATTGTCCTGTGTTCACTCCTTTGATCAGAAACTTTCTAACCTTAACTTCACTTTAACTAGTTTACGGATTCTAGTGATTTATGGTGGGAACCTGGCAAGCATGCACAACTTATCAGTGAACGTACGGGAGAGATAGTTTTACGACACGACAATATTATTGCCATTATTTCACTATTGTCATGCTATTTTGGTTGTGGTTTCGTTGTGAAAGGACTATACGAGGCACGTACTCATCATCATCGTCATCATCATCATCATCATAACAGCCATGAGCCTGACCAAAAGGTACTGTGGCTCGGGCCGCCGCTCACCTCAACAGTGACGTGGAA
>LUCH01007917.1:0-13758 GCA_013368495.1 Paragonimus heterotremus | reverse complement strand
AGAGACGCTGAAGAGCCGTGGACTCCGAACCCATCCCTACTGTCTGGACCAGATATAACGCTACGCTGTGAGACAACATCAGTCCTCTTCTAAACAGCTTCCCTGTGGAACCTTCCTCTTCACTCTAGATCCCGTTGAACCGTAACACCGGGCTCTCAGGCAGCTGGTGCTTGGGGCCAGCCCTCCAATAATTGATGTGGGTTGATCAGACGGATCCCCAAAGAACTGTTTCATCTGTTCCGGAATTTTTAAAGATAACACAACAGACAAACTTGTCGGGGAAGGAGTGAAGTCTTCCTATTGGTTGCGTTATTGTCATAGAATGGCGGAAGAGCTAACTAAGCGCTGCGCGCTTTTGTCACCAGACGAGGGAATTACGGTGGCTGTGAACGCTTTGCAAGTAAGTCCAATAATAATAATAATAATAATAGTAATAATAGTAATAATAATAATAATGGTGTATTTTTCAATGCATGCGTGAGAAACACATCCAGATAGGCGTGATCAGTATACACGTTGTAACGTGAAACGCATATCGTACACATAATTGATAATTGTACAATACACCAATCATGAAAATGAAGTAGCAAAACAGGCATGATGATAGAGGAAAATTTCATTTTGTGAAGAAGCATTTGGCTCACTTACTTCTAAAACGACAGTCCTCAAACGTTTCACTGTTCGATAAAAAAAAGCTCAGTAGTCACATCAATTCTCGCTTCTCAAGGTTAACACTGGCCTTATGGTCAAGGTCATGCCAGAAAAAAGTTTTCAGGATGGAGAAAGTGAACAATGGAAGAATCTTGCCATTATTTGATGTAGACGGTCCCGAAAAAATATGTTGAAACCTTTGTCCAGATGAGGGAAGATAGAAGAGCCCCAACTTTTATGGAGAGATGGACGATCTTCTGGATTGGACCCCATTATTTCCTCAAAATAGACCGAATTCCACAGACCTCGAGAATTATCCAACCGGTTCAGGATTTTGATTGTCCGAACGTTGTGGAATGTTGTCTCGCGTTAGAATTAAGCGTGGAATCGAGAATGAAAGGCGAAATTATGTCGTAAACGGGAGAATGTAAAATGATCATGTGATGTATGGCGAATAATGGAATCTGATATTTTCTGAAAGAAACTTCGATACAAAATGTGTAATTTTGTGTTAGTTAATAAAATATATATCTTTAGCAAACAATTGTTATCGCATACCGCTAAAAGAGACTCACTCACAGCTTTTCCTCGTAGATGACTACAGCCGAATTCCGATGTCGAATTAGTATACACGGTCGACATGTAGAATGGAAAAGATGTTTAGCAACACGTGAAGATCGCCAGGTGGTCTATTAGGATAAGGAGAAGCACGGTTTTATATGTAATCATGGGTCGAACAAATTAATTTATATATTTTGCAAACAGTTTTAACGTGCACAGCTACTGAATAGTGATTGAGAACTGTACACAACTAGTGATAATCAAGTATGGGGTTAGATTGTACCAGGATGGTTTGGTTACTAATAACGGGGATGTGTATTATGTTACCATGCGTTGGCTATTGTTTTGTTGTTCACCTGCATGTTTTGGACAGCGCTATGTACGTGATCTATCCTGCTGGAGAAATAATAAGCTTCGAAGTTGAGAAATCCTCAAATGGTGAAGTTGTTGGCTTTGATCAGTTCGAAGTGTGTGGCGTTGTATCATGTGATGTAGGTTTTCCCTTAGATGTTACTAGATCAGATCAGATGTTTAGATGTTATTAGGTCCATTTTCAAAGTTATGGTCTTCTGGCAGGCAGAGTTTGAAAATGGAAACGACGTTCCTTAATGTCAGGAAAGTTTCTAAGCTTCGTTTGAATTGATCTATATTATAACTGGCTCTAATTGCATGTGGGAGTTTGTTCCAAATGTAGGTATATTTCACTACGGGAAAATTTGAACGGAGTATTTTACGGGATTCAAGAGTTGTCAGAGTGAACTTTTTGTTCCTGACGTTGTATTTTGAGCTATGCTGAAAGCGAATCGCAAAGTTGACAGTGAATTTATTGTCATAAACTAGATTATACATGAGTGCAACGTTCAGCTTCAGACGCTGTAGCCAAAGAAGATCCAGTTAAAGCGTCTGGAAGCGTTCTGTTTAGTTCGGGGAAGACGGATAACCCACTAAACCTTTCGTAAATGCACGTGCAGTACTCAAGTTGGGGTCGTACGCACAGTTTATAAAGGTGTAGGTTAGTTGCAGGAAGAAATAATGAGTGCTTGATGTATCCAATCGTTCGTCTAATTTTAGCTACTAGGAGAGATTTGTTCAGCGAAATTGAGTGAGTTTGAATAATGTATATCCAGGTCGCGGACTGGGTTGGCAGTTGAAATACCATGGCCATCCAGCTTTATGAAGTCCTGTGGTAAACGGCAACTATGTGCAATGATGATGGATTTATTGGCTGAAAATTCCGTCAGCCTAGTTTGACACCAAGGCTCCAATGACATGAAGTCCTCCCGTATATTTCCTAAACAAGAATTGAGATCGCCAGGGGGAATAGTGTAGACAAGTTTGATGTCATCAGCGAATAGGAATAGTTTGCCATGCTTGATAACTTCACAAATATCGTTTGTATACATAAGAAAGATTAACGATTTTAGGACGCTTCCTTGAATCACTCCACCGGTGACTGGTCTAGGCGTTGAGCTGTTAAATCCTATTTTCACAGTTTTTTGCGGTCTACAAAATATGAGGCAAACCAGCTGGGCAATGGGTCACGTATACCGAAAGATGTCATTGGGATCAGAAGATGCTTATGAGGTACACGATCAAAAGCTTCTCGCATATCCAAAGTATAGTAATTGCACTCCCAGACTCAGCAGATTTTGTGACATGATTAAAGAATTCCAGCTGGCACGTCATGAACAAACGTTTTGCTCAGGATTCAGTGACTGATACGCGGGTTCGAGGCAGAGGCCCAAGGGTCCCGGATCCAGTCAGTTTTTCTTGTTTAGTGTCAAGCGAGCGTCTACCGATCTGAAGGGCATTCATTGAAAACAGGATGTAGCACCGCTCTTGTTAATTACAGTAAATATCACAAAACAAACTAAGACTACTCGCATAAATGGCTTTTCGAAAAATGAGTGTCAAGTAATGATTTGAAGCTATCGCTAGAAGCATTATTAACGACCTCAGCAGAAAGACTGTTCCAGAAGTTAACAACCCTGTAGGGAAAGAACTGCTGTCTAAGAAAGGTCCGAGAACGAAGCTTGAAAAGTTTCCTGTTACGTCTTCGCCGACCGTTGTCATTCGCTACAGTGAAGAACTGATCAACGAGACCTACTCTAAAGAGAAAGTGTGTGAAAATTAAATCAACGCGGAGCCGGCGAAATTCAGGTGGGCATAGACCAAGAATTTCAGGTTGGGACTCGTATGCGACAATAATGAGGCCTGTGACTAGTTTAGTAGCCACGCGCTGGACACGCTCAACAGCTAGTATGTCTCTCTTCAGGCCAATATAAATGACCTGATTAACATACTCGAAGGAGCGGTCTTATATAACCCCCGTAAAACGTTTGGAACGCTTTCTTGTCCATACTGGGGAAAGTGCGCTTAATCATCTTAAGAGAGGCAAACCCTTTTTCGCTGCCATCTTGTGATGAGGTGCTAAAGATAAATTAGACGAAAACCAGATGCCCAGATCCCTCTTGTGATCGATTTTCATGATATCTATTGTGCCGAATGCACCATGAATCACAGAGGCGTTGCCGGAGTCGCCACCGAGTGACATATGAGAGCACTTATTGTCATTTTGTGGGAGACTCCAATCGTCCGACCAACGCTTAATCGCGTCAAGATAAATTTGTAATGCACTGGGGTCAGTGGCATTCCATATTTTAGTTCACTGGCATATAGCGGGACGTTGCTGAAAATATTTCCCGGAAGGTCATTGATGTAGATCAGAAATAACAGAGGACCTAACACTGACCTTTGAGGTACTCCCGCAGAAATGAGAGAAGGAGATGGAAGGTCTGATCCGGCCTTAACCCTAAAAGTCCTATCATCGAGGAAGGAGACAATCCAGCAAAGAACCTCTCCTTGAATACCATAGGCTTCCAGTTTATGTTTCAAGGAGCCGTGTGGGACACAGTCGAAAGCCTTGGCAAAGTCGAAGAAGATGGCGTCTGAGATGAGGCCATTTTCTCTGGCCTCCGTTTGACTATCCATGAAAACTAGCACGTTAGTTATACATGACCGATTAGGAAGGAAGCCTTGCTGGGTAGAGGAAAAAGGTGGTTTGATAAGAAGTGGTTAAGGATGGCACGCTTCAATAAGCGCTCCATCGTCTTACACGGATTACCACTGAGGCTGTTTGGCCGACAGCTGGCTGGAGAGTGCCGGTCGCCCGGCTTAAATATGGGCGTTACCGTCGCCTCTCTCAATGCGCTAGAGAGAATGTCAGTCCGGAGTGTCTGTTCAAACAGCTTGTAGAAGGGTTCTGTCAGACTAGCGGCTGCTTCCTTGAGAATTCTGGGATGAATCTTGTCAGGACCAATTGTACTACATGAATTTAGCTTAAGTAAAAGGTCGTCAAAACCCAGCACGGAAAACTCGGCGGTAACGAGTGGTTACCGGAAATTCTGCTGCTGAAGGTTATGATGCCAGTCTGGCGGTGCGACGTTGTAGATTGCCGTCTAGTGTTCTCTAAATAAATCGGTCACAACTGAGGAGTCAAATGAGGTCTCCTCATCGGACAGTCACAAAGAAGGAGCCGATGGTTTATTCTTTTAGTCGTCGCATGTGCTTAAATGAGAAGTTTTATTTCCGCTGGCTCTGAGAAGGACCGCTTCTTGTACGCGTTTGGTGTGCTCACGGGTTTCCCGTCTACCCCTATGTCTAACGATGTGGAACGCGCGTAATCCCTCTAAATTTCTCGTAATCTTATACTTCGCGAATAGATGGCAACGGTCATCGTGAAGACGACGTATTCGGCGCGGAAGAGGTGGCCGATAAGAGAAAGTGCTCAGTTTGCGCGGAACAAATATGTTGTCCGCTTTCTTAATTGCGCTTTGAAGTGAACGGAATTTCTGGTCCGCTGAGCCAAACTAAGGAGATAATGAACCTAGGTAACTCCTCAGACCATTAAAATCAGCCGGGTTAAAGTTTCTGACTGTGAACATTTTTACTGGCTGTTGTACCCAGTAACGGGTAAGATCAAAAATGAGCAGAGAGTGGTCACTGTGTCCAAGCGGTGGTTTGATTAACACCCTGTCTATCAGGTGGCTCTCATTAGTAATGACTAAATGGGGCAGAGAGGGAGTCTGACCAGAACGATGCCGCGTCGCGGAGTCGACATGGTTCGTCCACGCTCTCCTTCGAATCAGTGTCGATAAGAAGGTCGAAAAACCACTTTCGCACTCCTGGTGGGAGACTATTGCCCAGTTTATTTTCGGTGCATTAAAGTCGCCCATTATAAGCAGATGGGTAAAGTTTTGTGGGCCTAGGAATCCGTCTAGGTTTACAAGAACTGTATCTTCATCAGAGACGTCAGATTAGGGAGAAAGATTAATACCCCCCACCAGGAGTGAATCTGAGCCACAGAAATCCTGTTGAAGACACAGAGCATCACATTTATCAGAGGAATGAAATCCACCGATAACCGTGGGTCTTGGGAGAAAATGCTGAAGTAAAATCGCAGAACCCCTACTCTCCTTCGGGACGAGTCGTCTCGGTTAACTGAATACCCGGGGACGCTCAGTTTATTGTCACTGGTGTCACCTGTGAGCCAGGTCTCTGTGAAGGCAAAAATTGTGGGTCGTGTGTCATGAGCTAACTGTCTGATTTGCTGTAACTTATTGAACAAACTCAGACAGTTCGTATACATGCACCTAAAAGCTACTTCCTCACCTGACCTTTCGAATAAAGGGAGAGTTGAGTGCGAGGAAGGTTTTGGGAAAGAACGCCTAGAATTGAGGAGGGTGGTGGTGTCCGGCTTGGTATGTACTGCCGGGTGGTTCTGATGGCCTTCCTTTGAGGCTGTGGGGGTAACGCCACTGCGTATGCCTACGTCAACGTCCCTACAGGAGGCTTGACCAGCACCCTCGATGTCGCAACTTGCGACCCTTGCACACCTGATAAATTCCGCTTTTTCGGGCGGCGTTTGAGAGTTCTCACCCACGGAAAATTTGGCTTTTTTGTCTGCCGGATGCAGGGTTTGGAGGGAGGCAGTGTGCACGGCTTCACGCAGCCACTGACATAAATGGTTTGTGGAGTGTGCCAATGAAGTGCTTCCTGAGTTACAGGCGGCGTCTTTAACAGGCCCCTATCGTTTCGAATTCTTTGAAGAAAGAATTTTCCATGGTGCCCCTTGGTGGCTTTTGGCGTGGGTAACTCGGATAACGATACTTGTGCGGCATCTTGAACAATTTTGCCCTTGCTTGTGGCGTCAGCCGTTGAGATAACGACCACGGAAACAGCCTTTTTGCTTTCCAACATTGGCATATAGGCCTTAGTGGATACTGATGCAACAAAAACCTTGACCTTAGTCTCCAGTTGTAGATTCTGGTCTGCCATGATTCGTGAATAAGTTTTAGTCGGTTTCTCCCGTTTCACCCTCTCTTACCGAGAGCGGTCGAAAGAAGCGCCTCTCAGCTGGAAGGTGGTTGATTTCGAGACCCCTGATTTTTCCATCACGGTCTCGGGACTCAATATAGCTCGCAAGGTTGCCAAAGGGCCAAGTGACATTCCGGTGGTTTTGGCACGTAGCCAGTTCGCCAGTGCGAGATTTGTAACGCCCGGGGGGTACGCAGAAGTTAAGACTGACTTAGCTAGTTCGGTTGGTGGAGATGTGGTGGGGGAGCGGCCCTATAAAACAACTCTCCTTTCTCTGATAGTTTTTTCACATTCCCCGCTGCCTACTCTGTATGTGCAGTTGACAGGGCAACTGCCTTCTTGGTGACCGCAACACCAGGGAGGGCAAGCGCTATGTATTCATTTAGTGACTGGCGTTCCAGCTTCATTTCGGACAGAGTCCGCTGGTATTCCTCCATCCTATTCTCCATAGAAGAAACGGAAGGACATATAGTTCTAAGAAGAATATCTCCGCATTTGCAATCGCAGGTTTTCTGTTTCGCCACACTTTTATTGACGCGTGCATGACTACTTAGCGGCAAAGCGGCGCCTTGGCTTTCTTCAAACCTGCAGCTCATGCAGAAAAAATTTAAAGCAGAAGAAGAAAGTTGTTTTTACTGGTGTTCGTTGGGGCCAGTGCATCTGAAGTGATACCACCTCTGGCACTAGTGGCACTGCATACCGTTTTGCGCCGACATTTTGCATCAATAACGGCCGCAAATGCTCGCTGCCTCAGTCAATCGAGTTCCAGCATTGTTACATCTGACTCGCGTCATTGTCAACAGAAACAAGTGATGCACAATATAAGACAGATATGGAAACGGATGCAATGCAACCCAAAAGTTTCAATACGTAACGATTAAGTATGTTATCCGGCAACGGATAACAGTAATCGGAAGTGATTTTTGATGCACAAGGCACCAACAGAGCAAAAAATGCGTAGACATTAACAGCAAGAAAATTTGAATCAAATATCGAATTACCAGTGAGTGTGGAACCCGCGAGTGAGAAATCCATGCTGAGGGTGGTTTATAAGATTTTGTGATAGTGAGAAGTCGACCATACAAAATTTTATTATCCTTTCAAACACCAGAACAAATCGGAGTATGGTTATTGGGACGATAATTGTTGATGTCTTGCCGCGAGCCACCTTTATAATGGGGCTGAAATATGGAATTTTTTCCATTGGAGAGGGAAGGAGCCTAATGTTAGAGAAAGTGTATAAACGTTAGGCAAAAGGAGAGGAATGTCACCTCCTCCGTGTTTGACAGCAACAGGGTGAATATCATCTGGGCCAGAAGGATAAGAAGGTTTAATAATAGCTAGTTGAGAGCGTATTTTTACTGCAAAGTCAGAAACGTGGATTAGGAAGGTATTTGTTTTTAAGGGTGGAGGTGGAGGCAATATATTTCCTCCAATGTTGTAGGAAGCAGCAAAATATGAATTGAATACCTCACGGATTGTTACGGGATCATCTACGGTGGTTTTATTCTGTAGCGTAACTACTGAGATAATAGGGTTTGTTGTACAGTTCCTGCGTTTCAATAACTGCTTCAACTCACAGCTCTTCTCTTTGCTGTTAAACACACGTTTTTCCTCATTTAGGTGAAGCATTTTGGTCCTATGTTCTTTAGTGCCAAACATTTTATGCAATTGCATAATAAGGGAGAAATCATGTTTTCCGGTGCCGTGATTTGAGACTTTTGAGCTTACGCTGCTCTTTTGGAGTGAGAATCCTGCTCTTATCACACACACTACGGCGTTTTAATCCTTCCGGGGCTAAAATATTCATGCAAAACCTGAAGTGTTCATTAAATAATTCGGCCGCAATACTAGGGTCAGAGGTCAGAAAAAATGTGTTCCTCTCCAAGGGTCATCAACATAGCGGTGTACTTGTTCCAGTCGATGAAATTTATTCGGCGATAACATTATGTTGGACATTTTTTACAGCTTCTGGATCAAACAAGAAGTTGACCACGTTGTGTTCACTTCCTGAAAAGTGTTTTAGGATGGATACTGTGGAAGAAGAGATACATGTTGTAAAAATGAGATCTAAAGCGTGGTCTGGTCTGGTAGGTGCTAAAACCTGCTGACGCCAACCATTTATTTGGACACATGCGAGAAACTCTACTTGATTTGCATGGGCCGTAAAAGAAGTCCAAGAAATAGTGGGCATATTGAAATCTCCACCAATTACTTTGTACTGTGAAGGCAGTGTTAGTCATGTCACCGTGAGTGGCGTTGGCTGGTCTGTCGACGCATCCTAAGAGTAGTTCACAGGATTTAGTTGACAGTGATGACCACAATGAATCTTCAATCCTATCCAGACACGGCTCATCGAGTGTGGTTGCAGAATACTGCTCCATTAAGTATATTAAACACTCACCGCTACGTCATGTACCACGATTTTTACGGAACATATGATAACCTAAAACACTTAGTTGTGTTTTTGAAGCCTCAGGGGCACGCCAAGCTTCAGTGATCAGAATAATGTAAGGATTATATAAGATGAAAGATCTAAAAACCTGCATCTACTGGCTAGTGAGCGTGCATTCAAGAGCAATAAACTTAGTGCATTTTCCTTATTCGACATCAATTTTAGACCTTTAAAGATGTCCAAAACAGAGGGGTCTTTGTGACTCAGAGAATCGGGTGACGGCGCTTGGTCTGTTGCGGTTGTAGTGAGCGCATCGATGATTAAGGTTGTGTCGCCTGCGTCTGAGTTCATCACAGAAAGTGTTGAAAAAGTGTCAGTAAGGTGTGGTGGGGCTAGGGGTATGGGAAGTGGATTGGGCAGGGGAGGTTCGAAAAGTGTGTGGCCCACTGAAAAAAGGTGGGGCTGAAATGAATTGGTCATACCCACATGCATGTTGTCAGCGAGGAGATCACTGGTTGCACTTGGGCGAGGGTTTATTGTACGGGGCTGTTCGTAATAAAAGGGGCGTTAAGCATAGGGTAATCAAATCTGGTGGTAATAATGGGGTTCTGGTTGAGTGTTGCTTTGAAAGATGCTTCACGTAGGAGATTGTTATTGTTGGAAAAAGACCCAGGATTGGGGGTTGGTAACAGATACATCCTTTTTTCATTGGGTGTGGGTTTGGGTTCACATGCTTATTTTTCCCCTTGTAATGGGGAGGAGGTAAACAAGGGGGAGTCATAGTATAATGAATTGGGGAGGGTTTATTAGAACCAGCGTTTCACTTGTGGCCGGTTGTTGGGTTCCTTTAGAATAAGTTTGAAGTTGAAATGCCGCTGTTTGTCTGACTGGTAGATGGTTTGAGCCTTAATTTGTCAGATCCAGCTACCGCGAAGACAGGTCGCGATCTAGACGTCCCATTTGGTCTAATAGTGGCACATTTATTCACATGCTGTTCTTTGCAGGTTGACTCCTTGTCAGGGGCCGCCATTTCTTAAGGCAGGTTGTTGAAACTATCAAGATCGACTGTCAGGTTAATCAGGTCGGTGAGTACGCTGCCATCTGTTATGTCGTTGGTATTTTTAGTAGGAACACTGGCCTTCTCATGTGTGATACAGCGAGACGAAGCTACACAATCAGTTGGACCCGATTCATTAACCTTGGACATCGTCATACCAAGTCTGTGGCAGAGTAACAAGAATGCCAAGACCTAGCCACCTTGCCCATCTGAACACACCAAAATTGCTGAGAGTTGAATTTCTCACAGCCGACATGTCCAGTATGTTTCTGAACGCATGGCTATGTCATAATTCGAACCTGCGTGGGGATATTCGGGTCCACAGAACGCTTCTAGAAAACTGAGGCAACTTAGAGGATCGTCGCATTCAACTCTAACCCTCGAACCAATAGCTAGTGTCTCAGCAGGTTGTGACCTCCTTGAACTACTCTCAAAAAGCGTGTTCTTGTGGGCTTCATGCGAGTCGGCTTTAGTCCATGTGTAATTAAACCTTCGGCAGCATAAGCAGCAGTCATCCCTCAATAGGTCACGATATCAGACAATCGGATGGTAACATCTGGGACATTTGTAACCAGCCAAAATGACTGCAGCTGCATGTACATCAACATTTCGAGTTCGGCGAATAAACTTCCGGAGTTGAGGTTGCTCCATTTGGAAAATAAATTCGACATTATAGCACTTACAGAGATGTGGCTACGGCCAGACACAATGGATGAAGAAGTAAACCTACAAGATTTGAATGTTTTAAGAAGGGATAGGACCGATAAGCGGGGAGGCGGAGTAGCACTGTACCTGTCGATTAATACAGACCACGTATAATTAGGCGATGCAATATTTCATGTAGTACCCGAGTCCATTTGGGTAAGCATCCGTCTTCGATCCAGTAAGCTTCTCACCTCAGCCCTTATCTACCGCCCGCCCGCAAGTGAGATAGTGTACCACGGAAACCTAGCCGCTGCTTTACACAGGGCCATCGAATTGACTACAGGTAGCATTTTGATATTAGGTGACTTTAATCACCCGGATATTGGTTTCGAAGCACTAAATGTACATTCTGGCCACGGCTCTTCTGCTGCATCGTTTTTACAAATTACTATTGAATTAGGGCCATCTGAAAATGTACTAGGTCCCGTCAAATGGCGCCGGGGTTTTGCATTGTCCAACTAAGACCTAGTCTTAGCTAACGAGCCTGGTTTAGTTGAGAACCTTTGCACCGAAATGCCTTCAGGCTGCAGTGATCATGCTATACTTCTGTCCCGATTTATTTATGCATCTTCTAGGCTGGTAGTCTATCCCCCAACACTATGCAACTGCTTTGTCGGAGATTACGGAAGTATGAAAGACTAGTTTATAAAGGCTTCTGAGAACTTACCATCTTTACCCTCCGTGGAAGTATTTTGGCGCTATATTGAGGCTGCTATTGATAGGGCGACTGGCTTATTTGTTTTAATAAGGACAAACAAAAATATTAAGCCGTGTCATGGCATCAGTAGATACACAAAAAACATTTGGGACAAGCGATATGCGTGATGCAATTCAGATTAACCCAGAGGTCGGAAGTTTATAATCAATATAAGCATATAAAAAACAGGTGTAAAAAGGCTGTTCGTAGAGACGTACATGAATTGCAATCCTTTGTGGTGGCCTCATTAAGACAAAACTCCAAGTGGCTTTATAAACAAGTGTCTAAAAAACGTCAGTAAAACCGGGTATTTCCAGTCTGCTCAAAGGTTCTGGCCTGACTAACAACAAGCGAGAGGCAGCGGAGATCTTCACGGATACGCTTTAAAAGATGTTCCTGGAAAATAACATCGAAGCCAGCCTGTCAGTCAACTGCGGAATCTCTACGTCCAGCTTTCTGTTTATCCTCAACGACGTAGACCTTGGTCCTATCACTGTTCTTGCGAGGCTTAAAAATTGAACCATAATAAGTCTCAGGGTTTTGATAACATACCGCCAAGATCGCTAAAAAAATTTGTGCAAATAGCCTAGCCGCAATCGTAAGTGGCTCTCTTCTGAAGTATTTTGAGGAAGGTGAACTGCCTGCTAACTATCAGGAATGTGAAATAATGCTTCTTCTCGAAGGCGGTGTGTGTAACTTAGCTTCTAGCTACAGACCCATTTCCCTTCTCAGCATCTGTTCAGGGGTAATGGAAAGCTTTGTTGATGACGCCGTCCGACAGCATCTGCACATACACGGAATAATAACCCCTCAACAACACAGTTTCAGACGATGCCACTCGTGCGTATTCAACCTAGTAATCGCTCATGAGCAGTAGACTAAAGCAATTAGTTCCGGGGACCGAGTAGATGTTATCCTGCCAGACTTCTCATAAGCCTTCGATAGACATATTGCTTTAAAAATGCAGTGGTACAGAATTGGAGGTGGTTTGATGCGTATCTGAGTGGATACACTTTCTCCGTCCGAGTTAATGGCACCTATTCAACAACTGGGAATGCCCAGTGTGGGGGTATCTCAAGGGTCAATTTTAGGACCGTTTCTGTTCACAATTTAAGTCAACGAAATACCACCGCTTTTGTCTTAGAGCGTTCTGTTGTCCACAGACGACAGGAAGCTTTGGAGTGTCATTCATAACCCCTACGATGAATCCAGTCTGCAATCAGACCTTGATACACTGTGTAACCCGTGCACTTTCTACAAAATAACGCTGGATATGGCGAAGCGTAAAGTCATGGGGCTTCGTCATAAGAGTGCGACTCCGTATCACCTTGATAATGTTGAACTTGATGTATCCGAGCGGGAAAAAGACTTAGGGTCGATTGTCACTCAGGATCTGAGACTCTGTCTTAACTGTAAGATGATGGCAAGCAAGGCAACTTATGTCTCTATGTTCATCAACCGTAGCCTAGGCTGCCTAATCGCGGCAACCTTGATTCCCGTTTATTCTACACTAGTTCGCCATTTACTAGAAGTAAATACTCAAGCCTGTTCACCTTATCACCGTAATGATGTTCTAATGTTTGAACAAGTTCAACGGAGGGCTACAAAGCAAGCGAGGGACCTTCTATACACGAGTTATCAGAGTAGGCTTCAAAGTTTGAAACCGTTTTGAAGGACGAGGGGAGACACATTAACAGCCTACAAAATGGTAAACGGCTCCAATCACCCTTGCTCATCCAGCCCACCCAGAACTTAACATTCAAGTTCAACAGGGAGTAGTTTTAGTCTTAAGTGTCAGTACTACCGTATGCTCTGCCGGCGTCATTCGTTTCCACTCCGAATGGTCCCCTTCTGGAAAGACCTGCCAAAAGGGGTTGACTCAGGCCCGACTCTTGCTGTATTCAAGAAAACATTGGACGAATATCTCAGGATAACTTCAGATATTTCTAGTCCACCAGCTATTCCAAACAATTCCCGATAGGAAAGGCATCCAATATAAAAGTAACTACACAAATAAGTATGGCTGGCATGTTCTGGTGTGTCTGTAGTGGTCAAAGTGAGTTACTGAACAGGTTAGGTAAATTCGAGTATAACTCACTAAGCTAGCAATGATAACAGGATAAACGAACGAGAAAATAGTTACAAAGTTCCAACAAGTTATGTAATCAAAAGGGTTTGACTCACAGAAATGTGTTCACAAGTTTTCCAGATGACCACTACAATATCCCAAATTACCAGTATCCGCAAGTGGGTGATATCACAGAGTTGCCATGGACTGCTGAAGAGCGATCCGGTATGCGACGATGTTCGTGGTAC
>LUCH01007916.1:3691-23644 GCA_013368495.1 Paragonimus heterotremus | reverse complement strand
ACTTTATCCTTCGAATACTGCATTCGGTGTAGTAGAGTTCTATTGCAACGCAACTTACGGAACTGCTGTACGTCAACCACTCCCATTTTAATCCCTTGTTTTCTCGTATTCACACCTTAATTTCTGTGTAGTTTCCAGATCCACTACAACATTATTGAATCCGCCTACTTTTTTCAAACAGTTCTTTATCAGTATTTTGTTATAAGTAATGTTCGTCGACACCACGTTCACTGACATCAAATCCAAACACGGTGTTGCTTCAAATTTGCGAGAGTAAAACGCCCAAAATCCTCGGCTGGGGTTCCACCGGATTGAGACCGTCTTTACCACCAGACGGATGACATCAGAGAAAATAAGATTCTCATACGTAGTACTATCCCTACCGTTTGACGTTGCCTCGGCCAGTGTACTTTATAGGCTGCAATTCAAAGTCGCACAAAAACCTACGGGTAACGCCCTCTTCCTGTCAATCTTGGTCTCTGGCGATGTTTTCGACGGATATTCCTGCTCGCTGACGTCCAAACGCCATTGGTCGGTACCGACCTTTTCGTTGATGTCAAGCCGTTTTGGCGGGTAACTTGAGATTTGATTTAAATTCTCTCGCCGTTGTTTTCTACTCGT
Organism: Paragonimus heterotremus; assembly: GCA_013368495.1. NCBI lineage: Eukaryota > Metazoa > Platyhelminthes > Trematoda > Plagiorchiida > Troglotrematidae > Paragonimus > Paragonimus heterotremus. The sequence goes on along the minus strand of LUCH01007916.1, from coordinate 23,023 downwards.
ATTTTTGTCTTATTTTGCCCTGAGCATCAAATAGTTGCATTCGTTCACTGTTATTCGTTACTGAATAACGTATTGATTGAAATTTTTGGGTTGAATTTATCTGTTTCTGTATCCGTTCTATATCGTATACTGCTTGCTACCTATGACAATGACCCGGGTCAGATCTAATAGCACAAGGACTCAACAAACTTTTCAGTGAGGCCGTGAGGGCTTGCGGCCGCTACGGGTGCAAAATGTCCGTATAAAACGGCATGCGGTGTCACCAATGCCAAATGTGGTATCAACTTAAATGCACTGGTTTATATGAACACAAGTACAAACATCTTTCTTCTTCAGCTCTGAACTTTATATGTATGAGCCGCAGATTCGAATACAGTCAAGGCGTCGCTTTGCCGCTGACTGTTCACGCGCGCTCCATGAAAAGTGAAGCAACTCAGAAAACCTGCGGCTGTAAATGCTAGACCCTGCTTGACTCAGTTTGACTTTCCATTTCCTCCATGGGACTAGGCTGGAGAAGTACCAACAGACCTTATCAGAAATGAAGTCGGAACTTCAGCCCTTAAATGAGTACAAGGCGGTCGCTCTCCTTGGGGTTTCAGCCACCAAGAAGGCTGTTGCCCTACCAACTATGCAGATAGAGGAGGCAGCAGTCAATATGAAAGGGAGAGCTTCCAGAGATAGAACAGTTGTTTTATGGGGCCGATTTCCGTCAACCTCCTCTCCAACCGAGCTTGCTTAGTTAGTCCTCAGCTCTTCCTTCCCCCAGGATATTGTCAATCTTATACTGACAAGCATTCTTAGCGCTAAGACAACCAAAAGGTCACTGGGTTTCTTGGTAACCTTGCCAGCCATGCTTAGTTCGGAGACGGTAGTGGGAAAAACGACGGCTTTGAAATCCGCCAACGCCCAATTGGAAGGCGTGTCTTTTGATCGCTCCCGGCAATGGGAAGCGAGATGTGAACAGCGGAGTAAAACTAAGTCACCAATCATGACAGACCAGAAACTACAGCCCGAGACTAAAGTCATAGTTTCTGCCCCAATAGTACCCACTCCGACCTGTGTGCCAGTGGAAGAAAGCAGGGATGCCGTTTCCGTGGTCGCCATCCGAACGACTGACTCCACAGGTATGGGCACCCTTGCTGAAGATATTGTATTGAGACCATCTCTCTAGTTACCTAAGCCAAAAACCACCGATAGGCCCCATAAAAAATTCTTCCTTCCTAGGATTCGGAACGATAGGGGCCTGCTAGGGCCGCCGAATGAGACTCGAAAAACATCTGGTTTGCCCGTCCCACATTTTATTTTTATCGGTGACTCCATTAAACAGCGCACATCGCCCCCGTTGAGCCTTACCTTTGAAAGACAAAGAAGTCAAATTTTCCATGGGTGAAAAATCCCAAACACCCTCCGAAAAAAGGGGAATTTAGCAGGGGCGCGGAGGCTGCAACCAGCGTAAACAAGAATTCTGGTCAGGCGTCCTATAGGAACGCTGACATACGCACAAGCGGTGACATCGCGATCGCACCCACACGAGGTGGCCAACAGAGTCACTCGGCAGCACAAACCGAATCCAACCCCACCAACATCCTCAATTCTAGGTCTTCTTTCTCAATTTTTTTTCGCACCCTCCTATCTCTCTTCTCGCCAAGTCATATGGAGAAGTAGCCCTCAAATGCGTGTACACGAATTGTCTGAGTTTGTTTAACAAATAACCGGAAATTAGTCAGCAAATTCATGATACACTACCGCACATATTTGCATTCACGGAAACTTGGTTTACAAATGACATTAGTGAAAGTGAACTGAATGTCCCCAGATATTTAATTTACCGAGCTGACTCAACTCGAGAAAGAATGGGAGGTTCTGCTGTTTTCCGTCACCAGGATCTCCCAACACTCACGGTTAACATTGGACTACATTCCTTTGATAAATGTGACGCTCTGTGGCTTCGACTGGCGCTGCATGGCCCAGGCTCACTCCTAGTGTGGGTCATTTACCGTTCTCCTCCATCCGACATCTCCCACGATGACACTCTTCTTATGAACCTAGACAACTTTCTAGAACTACAACACTTTACTCATCTGCTTATTATGGGTGACTTCAATGCTCCCAAGATAAACTGGACATCAGATTCTCACCAGAAATTTAAAAGCGGATTTTCGACTTCCTTATCGACGTTGATACGCGGGAGAGCGTGAACACAGCATTGCAATGCCTCCAGGCGGCACCGCCATGGTCAGATTCCCTCTTTGCTCGGTTTACTCATCACTAATGAGAGCCACCTGGTGGACAGAGTGATCGTCAAGTCGCCACTTGAACACGGTGATCACTCTTTGCTCGTCTTCGATCTTATCTGTTAGTGGTTACAGCAACCAGTAAAGAAGTCCACACTCCGAAACTTTAATCAGGCTTATTTTAACGGCCTGAGAAGCTACCTAGGTTCACTAATTCTAGATTATGGCTCTGTGGACCAGAACTACTGCGCACTTCAAAGCGCAAGTGAGAAGGCGGACAACTTATCTGTGTCGCACAAATTGTGCACTTCCTCTTATCGGCCACCTCTTCCGCGCAGAATACGTCATCTCCTTGATGACCGTTCCAATTTATTCGCAAAGCATAAGCTTACGGGAAACTCGGAGGACCTGCGCACGTTCCACATCTTTCGAAATAAGCGTAGACGGGAAATCCGTGAGCACAGCAAACGCGTGCAAGAAAAGGTCTTTCTCAAAGCATATGCGACGACTAAGAAAGAATAAACCCTCGACTCTTTCTTCGCGACTTCCCGACGGGGAGACCTCGTCCGAATCCCTAGTTGTGTCCGAGTGATTTAGGGACTACTACACGGCCGTCTACAATGTCGCATCGCCGGACCGGCAATCTGTCCTTCAGGTGCAAAATTTCCGGCAACCACTCCTTACTTCCGAGTTTTCTGTATTGTACGTTGACGGCCTCTTACTCAAGGTGAATTCATATAGTTCAATGAGTTCAGACAAGATCCATTCCAGAATTCTCAAAGAAGCAGCCGGTAGTCTGGCAGAACCCTTTAATAAGCTGTTTAAACAGACGCTCCAGACTGGCATTCTTCCTAGCGCATGAAAAGGAACGACGGTCAAGCCAATATTTAAAACGGGCGACCGGCATGCCCCCGCCAGTTATCGGGCAACCGGCCTTGCTAGTGCTCCGTGTTAGATAATGGAGCGCTTATTAAAGCGTGCCATCCTGAACCACCTTTTATCAAACCATCTTTTTTCCTCCACCCAGTATGGCTTCCTCCTTAATCGGTCATGCATCACTGATATGCTTGTTTTCATGAACAGTCTGACGGAGGCCAAAGACGATGGCCTCACCTCAGATGTCATCTTCTTCGACTTTGCCAAGGTGTTTGACCGCGTCCTACATGGCCCCCCGAAGCATAAACTGGAAGCCTACGGTATTCAAGGAGAGGTTCTTCACCGGATTGTATCTTTCCCTCATAACAGAACGTTTAGAGTTAAAACCGGATTAGACCCTTCATCTCCTTCTCTCATTTTTGCGGGAGTTCCTCAAGGGTCAGTGCTAGGTCCTCTGTTGTTTCTGATCTGTGTCATTGACCTTCCGGACAATATTTCCAGCAACGCCCTCCTATACGCCCGTGACCTAAAAATCTGGAATGCCCCTGATCCCAGCGCACTACAGCTTGATCTTGATGCAATTAAGCGTTGGTCGGACGACTGGATTCTCCCACTAATGGCAATAAGTGCGCACATATGTCACTCGGTGGCGATTCCGGCAACGCCTTTGTGATTCATAGTGCATTCGGCATAACAGATATCATGAAAATCGATCTGAAGAAAGATCTGGGCATCTGGTTATCGTCTAAGTTATATTTTGCGCATCACCACAAGATGGCAGAGAATAAAGGGCTCGCCTCTCTTAGGATGATTAACCGCACTTTCCCCCGCATAGACAAGAAAACGTTCCAAACGCTGTACGGGGTTTATATAAGGCCGTTCCTAGAGTATGCTAATCAGGTCATCTACACCGGCCTGAAGAAGGACATACTAGCTGTTGAGCGTATTTAGCGCGTAGCTACCAAACTAGTCACAGGCCTGAGAAACGTCACGTACGAGTGTCGACTTGGAATTCTTAATCTGAAACCTCTTGAATTTTGACGGCTCCGCGGTGAGTAAATTTTCACACACTTCCTGTTTCCAGTGGGCCTCGTTGATCGACGACGGTCGGCGAGGACATAACAGGAAGTTGTTCAAGCTTCGTCCTAGGACCTTTCTCAGGCAGCAGTTTTTTCCTACAGTGTCGTTAACTTCTGGAACGGTCTCCCTGTTTATGTCGTCAGTAGCGCCTCTGGCGACCGCTTCAAATCATTACTTGACTCGCATTTTCTAAAAAACCTTTTATGCGAGTAATCTTAGTTTGTTTTGTGGTATTTACATTAATTCCCAAGAGCAGAGCTACACCCTGTTTTCCATGAATGTTCCTCAGATCACCAGATGCCCGCTTGACATTGAACAAGAAAAACCGACTGGACCAGGGATCCTTGAGCCCCCGCCTCGGACCCGTGCATCACTCACTGAATCGCCGAATAGCTGAATGCATAATAAATGGTGTCCGGTCGACGGTCACATCAATCGGCATCCGGTCTCCTCTTCCACCACCACCGTCCTCCGGAGCACTGCTGAAGGACTTCCCTTCGTTAACTCGGCCGTGCTCACATAATGAAACGGTTGAACACAATGTGATACATCGCTTTACTACACACGGTTATCCGATTTTCGCTCGTCCACGCCGTTTGCCTCCACACAAATTGAAAATAGCTAAGGCTGAATTCGAACCTATGCTTCAGTGGGGCATAACCCGACCTTCAAACAGCTCTTGGGCGGCATCACTACCCGTGCAACCGAAAAAGTCTCCAGGCGATTGGCGACCTTGTGGGGATTACCGTACTCTCAACAATTGCACAATCCCGGACGGGTACCCCATAAAACATATCCATGACTCTTCTTTAAGACTCGCTGACGCCACTATTTTCTATAAGTTAGATCGAATGCGCCCCAATTACCACATCCCGGTCGCGAAAGAGGACAACCCGAAAACAGCTATTACGACACCTTTTGGACTTTTCGAGTTTACAAGAGTGCTCCTTGGACTTTGCAGTGCGGCTCAGACATTTCAACGATTCGTGGACGAAATATTACGTGAATTCTCTTTCGCGTACGTCTATATCGACGATGTTTCGATCACTGGCTGCTCAAACAAGGAGCACTTCTATTTTCGTGCTGTTTTCGGTCGTTTTGCGCAGTATGATATTAAAATCAACATTAACAAGTGTGCCCTCGAAGGTTAGCCCACGGGGTTTCCCGGGGCATGGCATCTACCTAACCGGCATCACACCGTTGCCAGATAAAGTGGAGTCCATCTCGACTTTTCCGATTACCACTACGATGACCCAACTCCGACGATTTCTCGACATACTTAACTATTATCGATGGTTTGACCCCCATTGCGCGGACGTTTTGGAGCCCCTGACATACCTGGTTGACTTCAAACGCGAATTAATCAAACTCTTACCCGAAGCCAAGGCGGCTTTCCTGATAGCAAAGGAAGTCCTGCGCCACGCCACCAGACTGTGCTTCATCAGTTTCGATCCAAACGCCCACCTCTTCCTCACTATAGATACGTCAAATGCTGCCGTCAGCGCAGTCTTAAAACAATCCGTGAATGGTAAACAACAACCCTTGGCCTTTTTCTCCCAAAACATCCAACCGGCACAGATTAAATATAGTACCTTTGAATTCGAACTGCTGGCTTTTTATTTGGCGATCTGCTGTTCTCGGCACCATTTAGAGGAACGACAATTTGTCGTGCCAACCAACCACGAACCTTTGACATTTGCATTTCACGCCGAACCCGATCGGCACTCTCCGCATGAAATCAGACATCTGAAAAATATCTTTTAGTTCGCCAGGGACATCTGACGCCTACGCGGTGAAGCCAATATCGTTGATGATGCCTTATAATATATCTCGACATCTCCTCAGCCCAGTGGCCACCCTCCTTCGATTTATCAGGAATGGCCACAGCACAGCAGTGTAGTGGGGACATGAAGGACGTTTCCACCTGGAATTCCTTGAAACTATCTGCTATCCGTCTGTCGACACAAGTTGGCAACATTCTGTGCCATACTTCAAAAGGGCAAATCCAAACTTTTTGTCCCACTTCCATACCGTCGTACTGTTTTTAATGGCGACTACCGTTTATCTCACCTCGGAAAACGCGGTACGTTAAAGCTGTTTGCACAGCGCTTTGTTTGGCCCTCTATGAAAAAAAGCAGTTCGCCTCTGGTCACAGCAGTTTATGGAGAGCCAAGGGAGTAAAGTGTACATCCATACAGTTACCACACTAGGTACGTTCTCCTAGCCAGATGCTCGTTATTCCTATGTACACCTTGACATCGTTGTCCCACTGTCACCCTCCAACGAGTGTACGTACATATTGGCCACAATAGGCTGATTCACCCATTGGCCATCCTTGCGTTGATGGTTTAGTCGAGCGTATTCACCGAAAACTGAAAGCCTGGATAACTGCGCAGTCAGACGCTACGAAGTGGAGCGAACATCTACCACCAAGTCTCCTTAGAATCCGGTCTACCGTTAAAGAGGACATTAGCTATATTACTTCTGGATTAGTCTAGGGTACCAACTTGTACCTCCCAGAAGAAATGATTCGGCCCTCGATACATCTAGACCCAGGTGCAGACTACATTTCACGTTTACGACAACACGCGCCTACTCTTCTTTTCACACCGACCCGTCATTACCTATACCGTTCTCTGCCGTGTATCAGTGCATGCCTGTTGCTGAGGACCTTGAGATTCTGTGCATCGAGATGCGGAAACCTCAAAAGCTCCAGCTTCCTACTTCCGTTTACAACCCATTGAACCGTTGAACCATTAGCACCGAGAACAAAAGTCTCCAAATTTGTTCACATGGAAATTTGTTTATGCTCCAAGACGCCGCCAGGAAACCATTATAACAACGATATCTCGGTCCGCCCAAGGTGGTAAAGCGTGACGGGAACTTCTTCATTATCGACAGCTCTGGACGAAGCGGACCCATATACTGATATCGGTTTAAACGAGCATACACATAAAAGGATTTTACTTACCTAACCCAAACCTTCATCAAGCTCAACAGCATCACATCCAACTGCAGGCCAGACCCTTGTTTTAATACGTTCTGAATGGTAATTGACGGAGTATTTTAGAAAACATAACGTGTGCCCATTTTTCTGTAAGAAATAAATTTGTTTTAATGTGCTATATATTTTTAGCAGGGACGTCAGAGAATTGTAATAATTCGATAAACAAGTATGTAACGCATCGTGCTGCCGTGTTAGTGCCACTTTTGTTTTCCATTGTGTAAGTCGTGTGCATGTCTTACTGAGCCTTCGGTTCAGGGTTGTTTCTATTGTCTTCTTTCACATGACTATTGTTGGCACCCCTACTTCAAAAGAACGCTGTCCCTCAGTGTCTCCACGTTGCTGAAAGTTGGTTTACAAGTGTAACGAGTACACGAAGCCAGAACATCTGGTTTGCTTGTTACAAATACGTTGCCGAAAATTATCCGTAGAGAGTAAAATCTGTCGTCGAAGAGCAAATTTACCAGAGATCCATGGATATCTGGCAATATTTCGGTGGTATCGCTCAATAATTTGAAAATCCCTGGCTTTCACGACAAAAATAATGGCAAACCTTCAAAACTTTGGTTTACCCGACCGTTAATTTGTTTGTCTTTCATTTGGAGCCAAGATAGATGTTAACCATGGGTGTTGCTGTTGAGTTCACTTACTTTCCATTGCCCACTTCTCGTGATACATGCTATCAGTCACGTTTTAACTTCACCAAGAGGAGAACGATGTTGGTTGTTGGCTCTTTTACGTTGGAGCACAACCATGACCTAACTGTCTTGCTGTACGATGCACACCCAACAAATCCTCGGCTCAATGCAAGTGAAGTGGGCGACTTGGCATCTCTTCAACACACTGGCTTGTTAAAGCAGCGTGCTGCGGATGTTCATGGCATGTATATAACGACAGTGGATAATTGTAACGTCCCTCATCGTTTGAACCCCCCGACAATAAGCAAACTGGTCTGTGTACATTGATGTTGCACAGTCTGCCTCAAATTCTTGATCATATAAAAAATGATGGCGTATTTTGTGTCACCGAAGGCGACAGTAATAGATACACGCACATATGTTTCGCGCGGAAGCAGCAGGTAGAGTTGTTCGTACGTTTTCCTGATATCTTCAACGACGATGCCACGCACGGTATCAACCACCACAAACAAGTCCTGTATCAGTTCGCATTTGTGGTTGTGGTTTGGAGCTATATCAGTCTCGTTACAGATGGGATGTGATATGGAAAACCCCTGATGTATGGTTGTCCGCAGTGGAAAGTGTGCTTCCCTGCTTCGTTTGTTTGAAACATTTAGTGATGTGATGGGAGATCACGTAACTGTGAGAACGTTTGTGGTGAACAAAATAGCTGCCCAAATGCGAGAAGTGCGAGTCGTGTTTGGGTGCGACATTATGTTATGTTATTTCCATGTTAGATATGCCGTGAGGAAACACGTAACTTGGTGCCGTTAACCCTATGATCACCATTTAGACGAATTCATTCAGAAGTCGCTATTTGTTTCATCGTATGGCTACCTTAGATAACTTAGAAGATGGAGTAAAACCCGTTGTCCATTTATGGTCAAGGTTCAACCAAGGTGTTGCGTTAATCGCACGCACAGACCTAAAGTTCATGAACTACTCATTGTGCACCTGGCTTTAAATAAAGCTTAAGTGGGCCATTCAAGAAAAATCAGGAGTTTTCAACTTCTGAAACCGAACAAGCAACCGCCTGGAAAATAAAGACGGGCGACTAAAGAAGGGCTCTCATCCACGGAACCGTTTAGCCATGGTAAAAGTTGGTCCCACAGCGAGTGGCCAACGCGGGGGGTTGAGATGGAATGTACCTGTGGCTGTCACCGCCGTGAGGTGGTTAGCGTCTACGTGTACGTCAAGAATATACCGTCTCGGCTGACGACGTTCGCAAGTTAATTGGTGCTGAAGCACCTCGGCAAGCGTGCTCCCCCATCGCATTGTAAACGACACGACGAGTTCAGGGTTGCAGAGTGTTCCTTATTTTTGTTTGCAAATGATGTTTCATTTTTTTGCAACAACCTTTTGTATCGTCTTTACATGTTGTTCAAATTGATAAGTGACCTCGTAGTACAACACAAATTTTGTGCACGCCGCTCTGCTCTTCCCTTCGTTGCGCAGTCGCTTGACGATACTACACGGATCTATCGTCCAATTTTTTTAGCTCCGTTTGTACGTTCTTCCGACGAACGTTGAATGACGCACATATGATCAACGACGCCAAATACCAGAATCAAGTCAAGTCGCTGGAAACCGTGGTACTATTAACACAAACGATATAATCAGTTACAGAGAACAAACCTCAAATCGTTTCCGTTCGTGGGATCAGGTACAATTGTTGGCCGCAGTAGTCCGTCAAGGGTCCAAAAGACATGACAAGTACAAACACAGGCGACCGACATGCAGACGAACCGACGAAATGCGGTCGGATCGGTCAAATGTGTTTCTGAATAGCCGCCCTTCGGGCAGACCGATTAGTCAGCGACAGTTTCACGGCGGCCAACAGGAAGGCCGTATTCACAGGGGTGGGGAGGGCGAGAGTGACAGACAACAATGGGTTTGTGGGCATATGAGTGAGGTTCAATGACTGTGGGAGACAGGGCCGAGAAATTAGTACATTCAGACACGGTTTGTATGAATAACAACGACAGACGTCTAGCTAGATGGGTTCACGGGGTAGAGTGCGACAGGGTAATCGAGGGGAATTTTAACCTCCAAAAGTGTCCTACACCGTTGTATCACGAACATCGCCGCACCCCGGATAGCGCTTAAGCAGTCCACGCCAACTCTGTGGTATCACCCACTTCCGGATACTGGTACTTTGGAATGTTGTGGTGGTCATCTCGGACACTTGTGAACACTTTCTGTGAGTCACACCCTTTTGATTACCATAACTTATTGGAACTGTAACTATTTTTTCTCATTCGTTCATATCCTTATCATCGATAATCTGGTGAGTTACACTTGCATTTACATAGTCTGTTAAGTAACTCATCTTGAGCACTGCAGGGTAACCGCACGTTATGTAATATCAATTTCCAATTTCGAGTGGGTCATGTGGTGCACTGTACACTGTGTACATCAATGATGGCACGTGTGAGTGCAACTTCTACCGGTCCATGTGGTTATTATGCATTCACATGCTGTCCGTCTTCAAAAAGGATTTTTATCAATACAGTGGGATGTTGTCAACAAGACCGCATTTCTTCTCGGCCGTTTCCCAATCCATCGACGGTGGCTTGCCGAATACAATTCGCCTAAAATCAGCATGATTCGCGGAGAGGCAATTGTTGCTGTTACAAATCCATTTCAACCGGATTACGAAATGCTGCAGGATTTTAATCTCAGAACTGGCAGGCGTTTTTTCAAGGCTATTATACCTTTCATGCACCAGTCTGTCGCAGAAGCCAGGGCGGTCTTACCACAGATTGACTCCCCTCTTGTTCCGTCCTGCAGTGCGAAGCAGCCAATATGGCAGAAGAATGTTAACACGGGAGTGCTCTGTGGATATTGTAGTGAGCCCGTTAAGGTGAATGGTTATCGATGCGATAGTGACCGGCTAACTTTCCACTCAGAATGTATGAACAATGCTATTTTGTCGCACTGCCCTTTCTGCACAACACAGCTGCAAACTCCCTCACCAGGTACGTTGTTATTTCATGAACTGTTTGGTTTTCGCTGCATCCACATCGAAGAACTTATTGCCTCCGGTGTTTAAACGGACGAAGAGACCCCCTACAGCACCAGTAGCTACTGATTACCCGGTTACGTCGGACGATAAGTTCCTTGTTGTGCATTCGTGCAAAAGAGTTCAAGTGAAAATAACACCAAGTGATGTCACGGACGTCGTTGACTATGGTACATTTTGCCACACCTCTGAAGTAACCTGACGCATGCTTTCTGACATGCACACAAAGCACGAAGAGGACTTCTACTGAAGCAGAATGGAAAGCAACAAGACTGCAGAAAACCGTCTGGAATGATACACATAATGAAGTACTTGAAATAAATGAATTCCGACACTTCCATTTTACTTTCACCTTCCTTTGTGGCGTCCAAACATAGGTAGTGACGTTGTGACTATAGAGTGCACCCGACCCTTCCCGCTACGTTGGCGTGGTGGTCAGGTTTGTGTGTGGTTTTAGTCCGGAGGGCTATACTGACTGCGACCTCGGTAGGTGTAGTTTCAACCATGTCAGATTGGCTAAAGGGGAACAGCCAGACAAAAGGCTGATGAGTCCGTTGTAGGGTGTTCGTTGCGTTTGGTGTCTGTTTGTTGAGTTTTGGTTAGGTCTGCTATTCTTTGCCCGACCTGATTCTTTGTATGTGTGATTGGTTTATCCGTGCAGTATTATCTCTATGTGAATGTACCGAATGTCTTGGGTTGTGACTGTCAAGCCTGCCCTAGATGGTTGATGCCGGTACATATGCGTGAGTGTGTCACCTGCTGCCTCGCGGTACAGGCTTTTGAGCTAAAGGCTTTGATTGGGGGCCCTAATTTCTCTCCTGTCTAGGTATGGGTGTCCTGGCATGACTATACATGACTATACAACAGCAACCAAATACCACGTTTCATCGGCCGGGTCGCCCTATCTGCTACACATGGCAGGGTAGATAGGCGAAAACATGCTACTGCCAATCACTCACCCTCATACTCCCCCCCAATATTAATATCCCAGCAGATAATGCTCACTCAAGTTTCAGTAACCTGAGGAGCAACCCGAAACAGACCCGGGGACGCAAGACTCTCTGTGTTGGAGCATGGAATGTGCGCACGTTGCTGGATCGATTCAGCTCCAAAAGACGGCCAGAACGGTGCATTGCACTGACCGCGGTGAAACTGCGTCGCTATGGGATCGACGCAGCAGCCTTGAACGAGACGAGGCTTGCGGACCTAGGTAAGTTACGGGGAGCAGGTGCCGTGTACACCTTCTGCTGGATAGGTTACCCGACAGACGGTGTTCGGGAGCATGGTGTCTGTTTCGCAGTCGCTGATCGCATCAATGCTTTGATGGTAGGCGAACCGCACGGCATCAGCCCTCGAATGCTGTCTATGCGCCAGCGACTTGATCGAGGTAAGTGTGCCACATTTATATGTGTTTATGGTCAGACTGTGTCACGCTGATGGTACAAAGAACCAGTTCTATGATCAACTGTTTGCCACCACCCGGTCGGTGCCTGCGACTGATCGACTGTTTATCTTGGGTGATTTGATCGCTCCAGTCGGGCTCGACTCGGTAGTTTGGCTGGGTGTCCTTGAACCCTATGGCATTGGTTCAGTCTATGAGAACGGTGATCGTCTGCTCCGCCAGTGTGCTACTCATTAGCTGGGTACCACAAGGCCCCGGTTCCAGCTCGATGCCAGCGACATAACGAAGTGGGCTCATCCACGAAGCGGCCGTCGCCACTTACTTGACTACGCAGTTGTGCGACGGCGTGACATTCGCGAAGTGCGCATCAGTCGAGTGATGCGCGGCTTTGAATGCAGCATCGACCATAGACTGGTCAGGACTAAAGTATTTATCGATGTAAGCAAGTCTGTTTATTGTAGATCTTCCGGACAACGACAGAAGTTGGATATCAAACGACTGGAGAATTGAAAGACGAAGACTGCTTTCAAGTGTGCAGTTGCCGCTCGTCTGCACGACGTTCCTGTATCCACTACTTCTGTGGGTATGTGGCAGTTCATCAAAGAAAGGATCGCGACGGCGGCCAACGAGACGATTGGTCTCAAACATCAGAAACGTCCAGACTGGTTCGACGATAACAATGCGGTTATCGCCGAACAGGTACGGGAGAAAAATACCGCGTTTGCTGCCTCCGCAGTGGACGCGGACAATGAAGCGAAGAAGACGACGTTCCGAAGTATCCACCGTCAACTGGCCGAGTTCGTTCGCGGAATCAAAAACAACTGGCAGATGAAATAGAGCGAGTGGATGCAGGGTTTCGCAGATCATCGACAGCATAAGGAGTTCTACGATTAGCCCAAAGCGATGTTCGGTCCATCTATCCAGTCTACCGAAGCACTGGTAGACGTGGACACCGGCTGTTCGTGCATCCAGCCAGAGGACATCATGAAAGTCTGGCGCAAATACCTTGGCGGCCTACTAAACCATCCTGTTGCCATTTATTGGGTGACCGTGAACAGCCTACCGCAACAGGCCGCCAAGCCTTTACTTGCTGTCGCTGCTGATTCACTAGAGTTGCAGAGAGCGATTAGTCAACTTCGCAACGAGAAGGCTGCAGGTGAAGATGGATTGCCAGGCGAAATCCTGGAGAATGGCGGGCCGGTGATTGAATGTGCACCTCACCAGTTGGTTCACACCATCCGGTGGCACGCGATTATGCCATAAAATTTCAGGGATGCTCTGATAATATTTTTGTTTCAAGGTTACGGTAACAAGCAATACCCTGACTGCCATCGGAACATCGGTCTGCTGGGCTGCGCATGCACGGTGTTTGCCAGAATCCTTTTGGATAGGCTGAATGCGGAGGTCTTGGAGGCTATGGTTCCTGGGGAGCAATACGGATTCCGGGCGAATCGGAGCATGATCGACCTGGTGTTCGCTGCTCAACAGCTTCAGGAGAAGTGTTGGGAACGGAACCAGCCTCTGTATGCCCTCTTCGTAGGCTCCATCAAGGCTTTCCATTCCGCGAACCGCGAGGCGCTGTGGACGGTGTTTGGTAAGCTTGGATGTCAATTTGATCAGACTGATCAGTTTTGATCAAATTGATGCGCGTGGGCGTGAGGGCGAAGGTGCAATCGTGTGGATTGACCTTTGATGATTTTGACATTTTCACTGGTGTGTAGCAGGGTTGTGTCCTAGCTCCATCCCTATTTAGCATATATTTGACTGCCTTGCGAACAATTGCTTTTCAGGATTCTGAGGAGGACGACGTTGAGGTGGAATACCAGACGGATGGATACCTACTGAATATTTGACGTTCCGGCGCCCCAACCAGGTTACATACTTCACCGGTGCGCATGCTTCTGTTCGCAGATGACAGCGCTCTGTTCGCGTACAGCGAGGACTAACTACAACGATTGGCGACGGCTTTCGCGACCACGGCATGCTAGTTTGGACTGGACATCAACACGGATAAGACACTTCTTTTCTTACAGCCTTCTCCTGGCGGGTGTGCTATCTGTGCACCTTCACCACAAATCCGTGTTAATAGAGATGCTGTCAGCAGCTGCACCGATTTCTACTACTTGGACACCAATCTGTCCACCGGTCCGTCCGTGGACCGCGAGTTGAGAGCTCGTGTGGCGAAGGGTAGTACTGCTTTTGGACGTCTTGAAAGACGTGTTTGGAAGAATCACAGCCTGAAGCCGAGCACTAAGCTCTTTGTTTACCGCTCAATGGTGCTGTCTATACTGCTGTACGGCAGTGAAACGTGGACACTGAATCAGCGGAACGTGCGCTATCTGAGCCATTTTCATTTGAAATGTCTAAGACGCATCCTGGGTATTTGGTGGTTGGACATGATTCCGAACACTGATTTACTGCGGCGAGCGGAAATGAACGGGATGTAAGCCTTGCTGATGTTGAATCAGCTTCGTTTGCTGGGTCACGTCCGCCGGATGGGCGATGACTGTATTCCGAAGCAGCTGCTGTATGGACCACTGAGACCAGTTAAGCGAAGTCCAGGTGGTCAAAAGCTGAGATACCAAGATGCTGTGCAGGTAAATCTTTCGCGATGTAAAATTGAATTTGGATGCTGGGAAAACAGCGTTGAAGAGAACTGCTTGGAGGAAAGCAATTCGGACCGGCGTCCGCGAGTTCGACGAGCAGTTATTGCGCGGCCGAGAACGAGAGCGCGCGGTTCGCATGGGAACCATCGGTGCCATATGTCATGGTGACGACTATATGGCGTTTTAATTTGTGCGGCCGCGGATGCGCTGGCCGTTTGGGATTAGTAGGTCACCAGCGTACTCATAGTGTACCGTCGGCGAAGAGACGACGA
Organism: Paragonimus heterotremus; assembly: GCA_013368495.1. Lineage (NCBI taxonomy): Eukaryota > Metazoa > Platyhelminthes > Trematoda > Plagiorchiida > Troglotrematidae > Paragonimus > Paragonimus heterotremus. The sequence goes on along the minus strand of LUCH01007916.1, from coordinate 7,850 downwards.
GTGCGTTAGGCTCAGGTAGGTCATATCAGCATATCCATTCCACTTCTTCAGATGATTGCATCGACTAAGACCATGGTCGTTTGCCAACCAATTCGCTCCTCTCTCCAGAAACTTTGGTGTAGGTAATCTACTACCTATTTTTTTCTTGGGCTTTGTTGGTTCATTGAATGATGGATCATCTGTCTGATCTTTTCGTAATTCTACTTTGAGTTTTGTTTTTCAACTTTATCCTCTCTAGAATGCACTAACATGTACTCGTATACTGAAATGCTTCTTGCATTACGTTTTACATATTTTTCTTGTCAGTTTAGATCTTGTCGTTGCAATGTCTCTGTTCAGCTTCCGAGAGATGAGGGTTCCCTTTTCTTGCTAGCCATTCAACTGGCCAACCGGCATTGGCCGGCTGGACACAAGAGCCTCATTCACACATCTACTTGTCTTATTCCTTCAGGTTTACACGGAATACATGGTGTGTGAGTATAACTGCAAGTGCTGTGGCGCAGACCCCTGAGGGCTATAGTTTAAAGCGCATGAGTCCTTTAGCTTTAATCATCGTGACAGGCTAATCCGTTTCGGATTCCGTCAACCATAGGGTGCACGTAGGCTGACTGTCGGGCCTAGACGTCAGTGCGTCGAACAATGTGTGATCTCTGCAAAGCCTGTGCGGTTCCATTAACTAGGTTATCCATGTAATTTCATAGGTTTATCCACTCCTGGCTACAATATTGCCGAACCGGCTTATGCCGGGTTACAGGGAGCAGTAATTAAGGCAACCAGATCACACGCATTAAGGCTCACATTACGCCTGGAAACCGCTCATTGAAGTCGTATTCGCTTGCCCAAGATGCACCTGAATACCCGTAATTCCCAGTACCACGTCCTGTAGATTACACAACCTGGCATTTAAGTCGACTGTCAGCAACTGTCTCGAGGATTATCGAATGCACAATTTAAAGAACATATATTGTGCACGTTCATTATTCTTTCGTTGTTAAAATTCCCTAAATCAATCAAAGTCCAAAATTCAGCTACCTCATCAACGTATTTGTAACAAGCAAACCAGATGTTCTGGCTTCGTGTACTCGTTACACTCGTAAACCAACTTTCAGCAACGTGGAGACACTGAGGGACAGCGTTCTTTTGAAGTAGGGGTGCCAACAATAGTCATGTGAAAGGAGACAATAGAAACAACCCTGAACCGAAGGCTCAGTAAGACATGCACACGACTTACACAATGGAAAACAAAAGTGGCACTAACACGGCAGCACGATGCGTTACGTACTTGTTTATCGAATTATCACAATTCTCTGACGTCCCTACTAAAATTATATAGCACATTAAAACAAATTTATTTCTTACAGAAAAATGGGCACACTTTATGTTTTCTAAAATACTCAGTTAATTACCACTGAGAATATATTAAAACGCATATTAACAGCCTATTCATGTAGGCATTTACTCCCCACGGATACTTCTCAGCGCCTAGGATTTTTGTTCTTAGAATAGAAGCACGGAACAACCTGTAATCTTCGTCACTTATTTACGTCCTCCTACTGTTGACAAACTTTACGAACAATCCGGAATCTTTAATCGTGAGGTATGAGAATTTTCTGTTGTAACTCTGGCAAGTTAATGCCAGCAATCAGTCGATCACATAGCTGATCCTCTAACTGGATACCATATACACACTTGGATGATTGCGTATGCAATCTTAGGAAGAAATCACGAATCCAGTGAGATTCTAACCGAATTAACACATTGAACATGGGTTTTTCAACTTCCAAAAAATTCACTGACTTGAAATGTTGGAAAACCGTGTTCTTTAGCGTGTGATAGGAAAACGTGATTGGCGACTACAGGAAAGTCAAGTTTTTGGCAAGAGCATGAGCTTCCATGCCGGTGAAATGTAGAAAGAAAACAACCTCAGTTTTCTCGTCCAAATCAGATTTTGTGAGGCGCCAAATGTCAAAACTCCCCAAATAATCTTCTGCCTTCCGAACATATTGATTAATGGATAATCGATCTATTTCAATGTCCATTGTGAACAGTATGATAGTGCGATAACAAATGTGATTAGAGCTGAATTTCAAAGAATAGCGGGCGAACACATAAGAATCGCACAACGCGACTGTGCACAACAAGACGGAACGTACGTTGTCGAATCGCACTTATCACCCAATTGTACAGGACATTGTCATGCTGAAACAATTGCATAACAGGAAACAAAGCGTGTCAGTCATGTTAATCACACCTCGGTAAGGAAAAACCGTCCGCTGAGGAAGAGCTGCAATAGAAGCCGATAAAGCTTCTCATCGAGACCCCTTCGACTGTTATCAACGACTTAGGTAAAAAATTGTTGGGTGAGTTCCGCACTAAAGTGAAGGCGCGTGAGGATCAAGTCACCGCGCTGTCTTCGAAACTCACATAGATAAAGACCTGGAGTCTCGATACGTGATTCCTAGGAGAAACGCCGGGAGCCAGTGAATATTTTGGTGACTACCCGCCAGACACATTCATTGGCGAGTATGTCCCTCCTCAAACTGATGTGTACGACTTGATTAGGATACTCTGGCATTGATCTCGCATAGACCCCGTGAAACTTTTGGAAGGCATGCTTGTCTGTGCCGAAAAGGCCATTTTCATCAACCCGAGCCCCAAATTCCTTTATGGCGGCCATCCGGTGGTAACAGGAGAAGGATAAGCCAGGCGACAGACGAATCTCTAGGTCTTTCATCAGACCAACTTTCGTAATATCTGCTGCACAGTGTGCACTATGAATCGTGAATTGGGTCCCAGAGTCTCCTCCGAGCGACCTACGTATACACTCGCTGTCGTTTAGATGGAGACTCTATTCATCCGACCAGCAGTAAATATGGTCAAGGCCCTCTGCAAAGCGTTGGGATCACGAGTGTCTCAGACTTTTAAATCGTCAGCACAAAGGAGGGCGTTGTTAGAAATAAGGTCGAGAAGGTCACCGATATATATCAGAAGCAACAGCGGACCGATGGCGCATCCTTAAGGAACTCTAGCGGAGATCTGGGAGGGGGAATAAAGGTCCAATTCGGTTTTTAATCTGAAAGTTCTGTTACCAAGAGAGGATGCGATATAGTGGAGAACCTCTCTTTGGATGCCACAGGCTCCTAGGTTATGTACGAGAGGACTGTGTGGCACAGGGTCGAATACTTTGGCTAAGTCGAAGAAGATAATACCCCAGATGGTCTTGTCTGTCTTGGTCGTGTTTCCTCGTAGTGTGAAGAAGTCTTACAACAAATATCATATATCTGGACAACCATTTGTGTTTGTGATTATTTCTTTTTCATCCTCCCCTCCCCCATTACTCTTGCCCACATATATGGACTATTCGATAATCAAGGCGGGCTTTAAAATCGAAAAACGGAATCTGAAAAATCCGTAAATCCATCTTAAGGTGTGTAGTGGAACCAAGAAATGAACCGACAATGTAACAAAATAGTCTACAATAACTGTCTACGATAAATTCCACTACACTACTTTCGTTATATTTTAGAGTAACGTTTCCCCTGAATAAGAGAGTAATTCTAGCGGATCCAGTTTATCCAACGTATTAAAAATCCGCTTTTTCTACAGTTAACTCCCCGCGCAAGCAGAAACCGAGGCGCGCGAGGACGATGTGTGTATTCATTCGAACAATAGACAAGTGGTTCATATGTACAATGAACATGACTGGTATGAAGAACAGTATGTAACAAGAAAACAAAAAGGTGAGAGACTCTACAGGTGAGACGGTGGCAGCTCTGGGTGCTGTTCTCAGGCATTTCGTTGCAAATATTCTGGACGCTCGATTGGCAACAACCACCTCGTCCTGTGCAAATTGAACTTGAACTAGACTTGTTTTGTAATATTTACGGTGATTCCCAAGAGCGATGCTGCACCCTGTTTTCCATGAATGATTTCAGATCAACAGACGCCCGCTTGAAAATGAACAAGAAAAACCGGCTGGTTCCGGGACCCTTGGGCCTCTGCCTCAAACCCCTGTATAAATCGCTGAACCCCCCATTGGAGGTTGTTAGCTGCTCTTCTATGGACCGCCTCAAAGTGTTATTAGATTCTCACTTATTTAAGTCTTTGTAGGGTTATTATTTTATTCTGCTTTGTTAGATTGGTATTTTACTCTGTTCTC
>LUCH01007915.1:0-16129 GCA_013368495.1 Paragonimus heterotremus | reverse complement strand
TTTTTTGGTTATTCTAGTACCGCTACGTGTTGCGTAATATAACTTTGGATACAATATCTGTCTGCTCTTCTGGTTGCATTTTGCATATATATGCAGACGCTCGTCTGCATTGTTACCTTTGGTTTCAGAGCAAATACAATCTCATCTAAAGGTCACGGTCCTCTCTGTTGTTCTGGGGTTTCCGGGTATTGCTAAGCTCTTTACGACGTTCCGTTATTTGTACTGTTGTGTGCTAGACATTTTTTGGTTATCGCTGACCAGCTGGTCATAGCATATATATATGTATGCCCATGTTTCACCTGTATATATTTGCTGGTTTCACTGGTTTCTTGCGGAGTAGGAAGTACAAAACTTGTGTAGCATCCCCATCTTGAAATATTCCGGTAAGATTCAATAGTACGGAGTTTGTGGTTCCACAATAGATTCCATCTCGGTTTGGTTTTTGTCCGTCCGTGCCGATCACGTGAACTGCAGAAATGGTGAGGGTATGTGGGTGGTGCTGAGTGTTGAAGCAGCTAGCAGTAGTCGGGCAGCTAGGAAGGCTGCACTGTTTTGTTGTATAACAATGGAAAGGAAAGACTAAACGGAGAAGTTAAGGGAAAGTGAAAAAAGACGAGAGAAGACGGAAATGACAACAATAAATATACATCGGGCTACATGTGTCCGAATGTCGACGGTTATCTTGTGGTAATCCAGTCATCCAGTTGTCTTCTAAATGCATCGACTGACGTTGTCATTACAATCATCACCGGAAATGCATTCCATGTTGGACAGACACGGACAGCAAAACTATGTCGTCAGCATAGAAGGTATAGCGACCTTGAACTTATGGCCCCTGAGACTCACAGTATCGGCGAATGTAAGGAGACTTTTGTTGGGGAGACTTGGAGAGCATAGGAGTTTATATGTTAATATAAGATCACCCCTCAGAGACCTGTAGGCCAGGGGAATAGTTCCGGTTTTGAGAGAAGGTCTTCATACGACAAAGAAAGTAGACCCTCAACCCGCTTAGCGGTCCGTTTCTAGACTGCCTCCAGAGCAATGATTTCCTTCTTTCAGTACGGCGCACATGCCTAAATGTTGACTCCCAGCAGTGCCCATACCAGTGTGCTGTAGATACGTGAGAATTCGTCGATTTGGAAATTCCCAAGGATCCTACTAAACATAACTAACCTGTTGCTAGCTTTCTTTACCAACAGCATAAGGGTGGTACTAGGGAAGAGGTTTGATGTAACGACGGTATCTAGGTCGCGATCCTGGTGGACAGTGTGTAGGGTAGTACCACTAATGCAAAATGTTTCAGTGCTGTGATGACGAACGTGCACAGTCTTTGACTTGAACGTGTTGGGGGACAGTTGGTTTACCACGGACCATAGATGCAGGGCATCTAGATCTCGTTGAGTGTTTTCAGCGTCTCCAACGTTGTGTAGAACAGGCCATAGATTCGCACCCTCAGCATACATCACAAAGGGGGTGTTGCTCACGCCTGGGAGATCGTTAACATAGACTGGGAATTATAAGGGACTCAATATGGAGCCTTGTGTTACATCAGTTGTAAAGTTGAACGGCCTGGATAGCTCACCATTAGCCCTAACTCTGTATGTCCGACAGGATAGGTATTGTTTGAGCCAGAAGCAAACTCCACGGCATGAGCCCATATTATTCAGTTTGTCCGGTAGCACTGTGATCAACTTTATGGAACGCTTTTGTAAAGTCTAAAAACACAGCATCAACCGGGAGGCGTTCTCCGGCAGCTTTCATCCATGAGTCAGCGGCAATCAGTAGGTTGGTCGTGCATGAGTGACCGTTCCTAAAGCCGTGCTGCTCCGGCACCAACAGTCATTGGGCATTTAAGTAGCTTCTCACGAAATCGTCTACAATGCACTCCATCACTTGTGACATCGCTGGCGGTAGAGCAATCGGTCTGAACTTGCTGGCGTTCGTTCGATCCCCACCCCTGTAGGTGGGGGAGTTGACGCCGTGCTTCCGAGTGGCTGGAATACAACCAGTATAATATGAGTGTTGGAACAAACGAGCAAGCGGTTCCGCCAGCTCATCTGCGCATTCTTCCAGCATTGATGGGGATACCTCGTCAAGCCCCGGGGACTTATCAACGCGCAGCAGGGGTAACTTGACGCGCACATTAACCGGGGTAAAGTTGGGGTATGAACTCGAGGAACGATCAGGACAGAAAACCGTGGTGTATGGTTACGTCTCAGCGGAGTAGCTGAAGACGGATGCATACTGTGCACGTAATGTCTCGGCTGCCTTATAGTTAGAAGCAGAGGGTCTTGAAGGTCCCATGAGGGAGGATATGGCAGGTTTCGATCTGGTCAAGGAGGTCACTTGCCCGAAGAACCTTTTGGGACAATCGGCGATAGATCTCGCAAGTGATACTTGGTGAACCCTGTGGTCGGCGCGTACGGCTGCTGTGCATTGATTACGACAGCATCTGTATGCCAGGTGTGAGGCATCTTTTTCTTTAAGGAGAACTGCATCCCACAGGGCCGGCTTCTATTTCATCAGACGCCTGGTCGGTGGTTTGAGTCAGGACGAATTACAGATGGGGCGTGGAGTATAAAGTGGGACTAAACTAATTATCGCGGTGCTTAGTTGTGACATGGTACTCTCCAGATTTTCGTCTACCGTGCTACATTATTCAGGTGGTGGCCAGTTAGCTTAGGATAAATGTTTAGGCATCTTTCGAAAGTTGGCTCGTCTGAAATTACGTCGAGCCGACAGTAAAGGGCGGATGATCGTGACCTTGCATATTGAGCAAAAACTGATTGTGGCATGGTCGTTTGTACCTAATGGCATACCAACTTCGACTATATCCACCGTGTGGGGCTCATTAATTAACACCATGTCTAGTCGGGATGGCTGGTGACCTCTCCACCTTGTGGGTTCAATGACATGCTCGGTGAGTCCTACCTCCTACACGAAGTTGTAGAATTCAGTGGCCGCAATACCGGACATTAGCCCGCTGAGGAGACCTGCATGCGAGAGGTTGAAGTCCCCAAGGACGACGGTGCGATGTCCGGGGATTGCGGTGACCCGTCTAACGGCAATGTGCATTCTTTCATATTATTCTGAGGGTGCGGACGGGACAAAATTGATGACGCCGACAATGACTTTTGATATGTGGGGTGTCCCAACATTTATCCACAGGGACTCTTCGAGTGAAACCAACGTTGAGCCTCCGCTTAAGGCTGTGCATAATTCAGTACCAACGTAGATTGCTACTCCCACACCTCTGCTGGTTAACCGATCCTTGCGGAAGATAGTATGACCAGGAATTTTTACATCGTGACGAGATATGTCCGGTGTTAAACCATTCCTGGTGATTTAGGATAATTCAATGAGTAACGCCTATTCGACAATTCCAATAACGCTTATTCAGACGGTAAGGTTAACGGGACTATTTTCCAAGTCTAAATATCGTCAGAAAGGGTGATCGAAAGGATTGGAATTGTTGAATGCGCGTTACTGGGTGAATTACCCCAAATCGCCAGGAGCGATTTAACAGTACTTGAATGTGGATCAACCGGGTACAAAAATTATCCAGCAAACGAGTTCAGAACGGGGCAACTGGGCACGTGTTCACAAACAGCCGCCAGTTCACGGGAAAACGACCTCATTAAAACAATTGGACAAAGATGAAGATGAGAACATGTCAACAACACCAAGGGGGAAGTTTTAACCGGTAAACAATGATAGTCGTAAGAAAGGAGAAGTAAACATTTGATGTGTAATTCTGGTACAAAATTCGTTATGATCGTTTATTGTACACAGCAAAGAAATTAAGGTAGATTAAGGATAGGCTTTCTATACCCAAACGAGACACACCTCTGCTGATTTATAGTTCCGCATCATACCAGACAATAGACGACAAACATACCAGACGGACTTCAACAAACCCAACACTTGGCCCAGTAAGCCACTTTGGATTTCTATACATACCCACGAAGACCGTCGGAGGGTAGAGCACATGGGATTCTAAAGCCACTATTGACATACCAGAATTAACTTCAGTCGTGCCCCTCAAGAAGGCCTAGCGTCATAATGTCCTGCCCTGCAACATCTTGTCGTGTTTTCACAAATAATTTTCTTACATGGTTACGTGATCCTGGGAATGTATCGACTACTATGTCTTTCGGCAAAACATCCCGAGGAGCTGATGTGTCACAAAGGAGTACGACTCCTCCCACATGTAAGTTACGTGAGGCAGCGAACCACTTGTGAAATGCTTGCAATCCAGGCAGGTGTTCACGCTGCCCTTGCTTCCAAAATACGTAAGCGGGATGTTGGGCTTGCCTGCCACCTTTAGTATAACGTTCTGATAATGTAACTTCGTCGTTTAAAAAACCCTCATTCGCCCGAAACAATAACAAATCGTTCGGTCTCAGCACTTGGATTTTGAGGATCATCGTAGATAGGCACGAGCGGACGGTTGTTGACTATCCGTTCTACCCCTACAATGTAACTGAGTAGCGTTTTCTCTCTCATAACCCACTGGTGTGTGATGGAGGTGAGTACACGCCGAACGGTTCTTATCATTCCCTCCCATATCCCACCTCTATGTCTGGCTTCAGGTGGATTAGAATGTCAGTCAATCTTACGAACTAGTTAGCCCTCAGCAATCTTTATTTGATTCAAAGCTTGCGATCCTTTCTTTAATTCTGAAGCTGCTCCTGAAAAACTGGTGCCGTTGTCGTTATGTATGGTATTCGGAGCACCTCTTCTACCCAAAAACCTAACAATTGCCATCAAGAAAAAATCAGTTGGCAGCGAATGGGCAACTTAAAATGAATAGCCCGTGCTTGAAAACAAGTAAATACGCAGCCGTAAGGCTTGTGTTCGCTTCTACCTATCTTGACTTTGAGCAGACCAAGGTGGTCCACTCCAGTACACCGGAATGAATACCCATCAACAGTCATTGCGTTTATTGATGATGGAGACATTAGTCGCTCACACAGTTTATAAAAGAGTAAACTGCGCCTAAAGCACTTGTTAACCACGCGCCTGACAGTTACTATGCCCTTTAAAAGCCAAAATTTCGTCCGAATGGACGCCAGCACATGTGTGGCACCCATGTGACACTCTACCTCGTGGTGATGTTTAACTGTAAGCCTTGTGTCTGTGCCGCGCGACCGTAAAACAACAGGTTTTGCATCGTTTTCGTCAACGCCACCACTTGTTTTCCCCCAATACACAATGAACCGTCTATTGGTACTGGTGGCAATCGAGACAGACGACTTATACATCTCCTGTCAGTGGAGTTAGCCCTTAGATATTTCAGGTCATCTGCAAAACATTTTTCTGAACAAGCATGATCACCTTATTGGTTGCTTGTTCCAGTTCGAACACACGTAATGTTCTTGATTCCACCGTATCTCTTTGGCTTTCGGAATTTTGTAGGCGAAGAACCTCAACGAAGCGAGAGAGCCATGGCACTGCCTTCGCTAGTTTTAACCAAGTCAAATATCGTGGTATCCGACGTTCCAATAAGGGATTCATTGCAGGCACCGTCTCAACAGTGAAAACACGCTTAACCTTGCAGTCCTCGTCTGGCATTGTAGCGGAAATTGATAACTTGGGCCAGCTGCTTTCGGAAAGCGCTAGAAACTCCCGCCCCCGAAGCCAATGGCCTATCTCCTGTAAAGATGAATGCGAACATCTTTTGATTGCCAAATCGGTCGGGTTCATCTCAGAGGGTACATGGCTCCAACGCGATACAGTGGTATACTCACGTATTAACCTCACTCAGTTTGCAACGAATGTTGCAAAGTGCGACGATGTATTCCAAATATATTGCAATACTGTCATTGAGTCCGTTCACAGGACTACGCGTTCGATACGCATTTTTAGCTCATCCAAAAGGAGCCTCATCAGTCTTGCTACGAGGACGGCAGCCGTGAGTTCAATCCTTGGGATGGTAACTATTTTACCTGGGACCACTGATGGTTTGCCTGGAACGAAACACCACTTGACTGAACCGGTCGACGCTGTCAGCCTAATGTAACCAATTGCACCGTATCCTATTGTAGATGCATCATAAAACACGTGCAGTTCCATTCCTAAAGCAGTATATATGTTGGGAAACACACAATAAGGCACCCTAATTAACAATTCGGATATTTGTAATCCAGTCCTCCCAAGTTAGACAATCGGCCTCGTCTTTAAAACTACCCCAACCAAGAACCCGACCACGAAGGTCTTGCAACTGCTTATGAGCTGGAAGCAACATTGGAGCAACTACTCCCGGAGGGTCGTATAAGGAAGCAGTGCTTTCCAATATACCCCTCCTAGTAAAAGACGCACCTGTAAGGTGCACATGGAACTGGAAGCAATCACTTATCACTTCCCATTCGGCGCCCAAGACCCTTTGGTAATCAAAACCTTCTAGGTCTAAATTAACCGTTTTGTGCAGTCTGTTCTCCAGGAGTATATGCTCAACAACCTCGGTGCTGTTAGATGTCCGCTTGGTAAGACGACACCCACCCTACTGTAACAGGGCATGAAGTTCGTCCACAACATATACATCCCCTTTAATAGTTTCTACTGACGACGAACGATCATCCACACAGAAGTTCTCCTTCACACCTAACGCCGATGAAGTCATAAAATCCTGGCCATGGTCAGCAGCCGCTTGTTGAAACACGAAGTTTGCACAGAATGGTGGAGAAATAACACCAAAAAGGTGAACGTTCAACTCGTATACCTCACGCAAATCATCCAAAGAAAGTGAACTCCACCACAGGGAGCTTAAAGCCTACCTGTCAATTTCCGAAACTCAAACCTGCAAAAACATTTCCTCAATATCTGCCGTGATGGCTACTGCATACTTACGAAAACGGAAGAACACTCCAACAGGATTACTGGTTGAATCAGGCCACTGGAATAGAACGTTGTTAAGAGACAACTTGATACGCGGCAGCGCGATCAAACACTATTCGCACCTTGTCCGGCTTGTTCGGGTTAAGTAGTGGATGATGTGGTAGATACCACCGCCTGGCATAATTAACGTTTTGGCGAGAAACCTTTCTTATAAATCCCTTGCTGATGTGGCTAGATATAACGGTTGCATACTTTCATTTTGATGTGGTATCTCTAAGTAGACTTCGCATAAGTGAGTGCAGATGTCGCTCACACATCGTACGGCTGTCAGGTAGTTGGTTGATCCTTGTCCGCAATAACAAACTTGTTCCGTAATGATCATTCGAAAAGAACAGAGAAGCTTCCGGTTTGATCAGAGCCTCGTTATTCTCGATTAACAGGACTCTTTATTTGAGAGTCTCTGATCAACAAATTCCAGTTCGAACATCCTTCGAACTCTATCTTTCAAAAATGCCAACCGAGCACCTACGTGGTTTGCACATTTGGGCATTCCAGGTGCAGCTCGAATTGCACTCCCGAGGCTCCACCCAAGCAGTGTTCCAACAGCGTACGGTTCCTTTTCAGTTCCAGTACCCAGTGAGCTTCGGGAACATCACGCCCAATAAGAACCCCCACATCTTTGTTTAGGATACCAGCGAAGCCAATTCCTCCCAGGTGAGCCCACTGTTGCGGTTCCTCCGGGGATGGCCTGTCGACCTGCGCAACCGGTAGCTTATTAACAGTATAAACCGAGTCTGCATAAATGGCATTGGTCTTGTCCGGAGATTGAATTTAAAGTGCCACCCGATGGCACGACACCATACGAGTACCATACAGAATGCGAATCGAAGTCCGACGTAGATTACTTGGCGAATCGAGCTTGTGAGCTATCATGTCGTCTAATAAGGTGGTATCCGAACCATAGTCCACAAATGCATACGCTTCGATGGAGCAAGTTCGGCTCACTAACCGAACAGGTAAAAACCCCAGAAGAAACCCTTTTAGACCAGTAGAAGTTGCACCACATTGTATAGCCTCTTCATTTGTCTTGGGCACACGAGCTGACACGTCATCATGCATCAGAGTGTGGTGACGCCCATTACAACCATATCCCAAACACTAAACATGTACTCTGTATGACTTGACCGTGTGGTTGGTTTTCAACCAAATAAAACACCTGCTGAGTCTAACTGTACTCCGACGTTGTTCTAGCGATTGAAAAATGAACTGCATACAGTCTGTAATGTCGTGGTCACTTCTACACAGGGAACAACGGGCAGCCTGGTTATTCAAGCTAGCGGCTGTCACGTTACCGTGGCTTCTGGACCTCTTTAGCCCAGCAGCATCCAGACAACTTAACTGGTTGGTCATATTCACCACTAACTACAAGTATTATTTTTTCAATGAAGATTAACAAATCGGCGAAGGTTGGCTCCTTTCTAGAAGTCACTATGTCGTCAGCCATATCAGCCCATCTGACCTGTAGGCTTCTGGTCAATTGTTCAACCAACTGGATCAAATTGGTAGATCCACTCAACTCTCTCGACCTACCCAACTGGGACAGCGTGATATTACATGCTCGCATTTGGGTGGCTAAGCGCCTGCGGCCATCCAAGTCGGAAATACCTAACTTGGGACCACTAAACAGTTCATGAGTTAGACTGAACGATCTGATGTGGGCGACCAAACGGATTAGTGATTATGTCCATGGCCTCTTTATATCCTGTCGACCCAGGTAAGAGCACACAATACTCTATGGCTTCCTTCACTCCACCGCAACAATAATAAATCAAATGTGAAAACCTCTGGCTGTCGGCACTCAATCTATTTACTACATTATTTTCGGAATGTCTGAGAAACCGATGACAGCGTCGTGGCAATCCAGTGAATGGTCCGACCTCAAGCTTAGGCAGATATACACCCAGAATAGGTGACTTCAGTGACTATTCCAGCGTCCTGACAACGTTACTCGCCTGATTGCACTGGACTGGTGATTGTGATGTTCCTACCTCGCCGCGTTCCTTTGGTTTTATCAGAATAACTTCTCGTTCGGGGTGTTTGTGAGCATCCAGCAATCTCCGTTATAGCACGAGCCTTTTTCTACGCAGCTTACACTCTTCTTCGGCAAGCAACCATTGTTCTTGCTTCAGCCGCGTCTGGAAGACCGACAGAGTGGAAAATTCTGGTGAAACAAGTTTTATGAACTACCTATCCATCTTCTAATAGCTCTACTACCGGGCCAGATTCCCTCACAGCTTTCCGAGCTCAAAACACATCGTGAGTATAAGATGCAGCGCAAATATGATCAAACCTAGCCTTATCCTTAGAAATATAATAGTGAGAATGTAAATTGTCAGGACTAGAATTGGTATGTGCATCACTGGGTGAGTGACCCTTTACTAGTATAGAGGTTGGGTAAGGGGGGTTACACAGAGGTGCAACAGAAGTTGCGTCGATAGCCTCGACAGATGAGGATCAATTGGAAATACTTCGGTTCTTACAGGAATTCCCGAGACCACAGCGCGAGGGACCAGTCATGTTGGCATTAGTAACGCCTTCAGAAACGATAGGTTCTCAAGTCTGGATACTTTTGGGCTTTCGTCGACCATGCATTATATACTCAATGGATGTACGCAAGTGAATATATCGGAAAACCTTAATGCAGCAATGCCTTGAAATCGTGCAACTCAAGTAATGGGTATTTTTATCGGACGAACTTCGACAAATTCAGCATCCGGCGTTAGCCATATTTCCGCTACACCTAAGATCTTAGGATTCTTTGAGTCGGCAAGCTGTCGCAGTTCCTCTCCTTTGGTTTGTGAAGAAAGAACATTAGTAAACATACACCACCAGCTAGATACGTGTACCTGTTCACCCTCATCTGGGATAGTGTCTGCCTTCAGATATGTAACGGGTACTACCTGGGTTAAGTCGAACCTTTTGAGGTCGGTTGTACCAGGTTTTTGGTAGGCTCCTGATGACCTTCGGTATCTTGGTCATGTTTACTACACTAGCCGCCATGAAAGGTATACCAGTAAAAAGAGTTCCATGCTCAGACCTTGGTTTATCTGCGTGAAGTCGGATCTCAGATGGGAAGTTGTATTTTAGCGTATAACACTTATGAAACACAGTAGATAAAATATCTCTTGCAAAGAGAGTGATTCGTAATAGTCTGAGGACTGAGATGAAGCTTAGGTGTACTGGGCGCGGAAGGCGTTGGATAGATCATACTCCACATTCGCCTGCGTCTAGGTTTAGTTTACCCCGGATAAACTTCCACTGGTCAATATCGTGCTTGTCCGCATGTGATGCATCTGCATTCTCCAGCTCCTCTACGCTGTGTACAACTAAACTACAAGTTCGATCATACTGGAAACTCTGGGGATTGTGATATGCCGTTCGTCGAGTCTTCCTGATCACCCAAGAGAAGTCAGGTTTCGCTCTTAGGTAAGAGTAATTGAGTCTAGGCAAGGAAGATGCTGTAAAGACAACCTCCACGACGTCTTCTATCTGGTCGAGCTTGACAAGGATTGGCCGACGGCGTCCGTCTCTGTGAGATTTGCGGAGCCTATATAGCGCACCGTTACCTTCCACGCGTTCCTTAAGTAGATCACAAAAGGGATCTCCACTGCAACTGATCATCAACTTCGTTCTGGACCGACAACATGCTATCGCTTTCTGCAGCGTTATAAATAATCAGATTATGTCTAGCGAACTTGGGGCAGTGACCATGCCTGGGCGTATTTTTGCCTTGAATTCTAAGCTGGGGGTCGGCTGTGTGATTACGGCTTTCGACTAACGGCTTTGAGCTTTCCTGGTTCTTATCGATAAGTGTCTTGGACGCAACAGCTAGCCACGACAGAGTAACAATGTATTTACCGCTCTTCCGCTTGGTTCGGTCCATCGAAGCTGGTTCATTTGGTAGCACAGGAGACCGCGAGTTTTGGTTGTGTGTGGCCGGCTGAGGTTGCCTGGAGTCGGCGTATGGGTACTGCATATTGTAGAGGTTGAGGAACTGGCTAACTCGACTGCATTACCTTTATCTTGAGAAATACTGTCTTTACTGATGTTTAGTCGGCGTGACACAGCATGATACCTAGCACCGAAGCCTGAAGTACGAGTCTATGGGGAACTCGGGGTCGCACTTGCGGTGAACCCAGTAGTTACAAAAGTCACAGGCCATGGTTTTGTTGCGAGGCCCTGCTGCCTTCAAACACGGTCCACAAACGTCCGCAGTGGAATTAACCACCTGTCCCATGCTAGCTAACTAATAGGCGAGGCTTATGGAGTTGAAGAAAATAACAGAGTAAAGAACAACAGCAATAAAGCTTGTCAAACATGCTGTCCGGCGAGTCTTTATGGTGCCACGGAGCATTGCTGTGTTGCAGTAGTGAATAGTACGCCAGTAACAGCAGTGTCACGAGATGAATTCCGTGCAGCAGAAGTAACTGGAGTGTTTATGAAGCCTTTTATTGAGGAAACAGCGCTTTCACATGGATAGTTTTTGGCAATACATTGCTACGACTCTATAGAGTCTATTTATGGGTAGTCGTTTTCCTTTCACTTCAAAAATTCGTCAAGTTAAATTCATATATGGAACTGTGTGATTTCATACAAAAATGTATATATATATGATATATAAAGTATATCTATACATATATATTTTTTGTATATATGCACAGGAAATGAATTTATATAGGGAAAGTCACACTACTACGCGTCACTCATGTACGCGTTCTTTTTAATTCTCAATTTTTCGGTGCATTCATATGTAAACCACCGTATATCTCTCCACCTCGATCTAGGAGGGCAAATTGCCCAATGGGAAAATTGCGTTCCAAGGTCAACCGGTGTGTTAGTAAGTACAACGTGCGATCGAAACCAACAAGCGCGCACGGGTTGAATTTGGATTGTGCAACATGGCGTGCTGCGTAAAGATTTATTGGCAGTTTTCTCTTATTTGTCCACTTATACGGTTCGTACAGAGAAAGCCTGTCTAGGACAACGAATTATTTTCACGTCATTCGCAGATAAGTAACACTCGCAATAAAGTCTGCTAGCTAAATGATTGATGTGCACTGGAATATGGGGCGCCCAAAGAACTGACCCCTGGGGAACCCCAGTCCTGGCGGAAGCCAAGCATGACAAATCCTTTCCAGCTGTAAATGGAAAGCCCGTCACAAATGTAGGCTTCGACCCACTTAATTACACCAGGGCTTACTTTTTAGGCTCCAGGTTTCGCCAGAAGAAGGCGGTGATCAGCTGAGTCAAAAGCTTTCCTAAGCTGTAGATTACATCTTTTGACTCGTTCATCTCGGTCCAATCGTCGATTTGCTCGTCTTGTGAAGACAACGGTTTTGTCCAGCACCATTTACGTCTCACAGACCCGCTGCTACACAGTCAAAACCTCAGGTTTAGTAAATCTGAGCAACGCTGATATGAGGCTCACGGACCGATACTTAGAGGCATCCTCCCAGTTGCCCGCTTTGTGAATTAGGGTGGCTGAAGCCAGTTTCCAATCCCTTGGTAGCCTTGTCCGATTTATAAACAAGGTGCCTAAATCGGCAAGTGGCTGTGCTAAAACCTCTGCTAGTTGTCTGAGGAGAGCAGGATGGATGACATGCGGTCCAATCGCCTTGTTCAAGTCCACTACCGGTTGTCTAGCCTGGTAATTTGCGAGAGATATCTCCGGCACTGTTGTGAGGTCAGTTCCTATTGTGACTGTACGAAATTCGCCCAAATCCCTGATATGCACCTCATCGAAAACAGGAGAAAGACTCATGTTTTCTTTTCGCTCGTCGTCAGATATTTTCCCGGTTCATCCTCGACACACTCCACCACCACTCGCAAGGATGTTATAACTTGTAGGCGGCTGCAGTATGCTATTGGATCGAAGTTGGTTCGTCCAACCGAATTCCTTTCATGTCCCACACGACATTCCACTTCAACCATACTAGCTGTAAGTCCTGAACGTTTATAGTTCAGGAATATTTGATACACTCCCGTGAGCTTAAATCGTTTCCGAGCTCAATTTCTGAGCTTCCGAGTCTCAACGGCCTTCCTTTTCCGCCGCCACGGCGTGCCGCTGAGATTAACTATTAGTAACAAGGAGAACGCGTCAGCCAGGCCTATGAGACACTTCGATTCTGCCCAAGTTATCATCCGAGTTCAAGAGTCCTTCGCCTGTTTAACTGTCCATGATAGAGGGTGTGCTTTCTCCACCATGTCACAGTCTACCACTTTAATGCGTTCGTGCATCGAATTATCGCTATCCCAAGTATACTCCACGACAACATACGTGAAATAAGAGCACCGGTAACTACAGAAGGCCGAAGGTGCATTGTAGTGATATGGAGATAACACCAGGCTGCTTGCTGTGCGATGCGTAAAACGCTTCCCAAAATCCTAGTTCGCATTGTACATGGGATCTCAAGGATCTTTGTTTGCCGTCTGCCTGACGCATGTGATCGCGTTTGTTTGTATGCACGCTTGTTGGCCTGTGCGCACCAATGGCACCATATACATTCTTCCGGCTTGTTCGCGTGCTCGACGGTCGTATCCTCGATCTCCCTAGTTGTTTCCGCGTATCGGTGTCGCTTAGTGCTGATTGAAACCCACCGTGACTATCGTTTAACTTATTTTCGGTCAATTACTGATAAGTAGTTTGGCAAATTTGATAATTTTCGGTCTCCTGCAACTCCTGGTAACTTTATTTCGCGTCTGGTAATCGTTGTGTGTACCTGAGAAGGCGTTAATTTTACTGCGCGTACGCGCTAAAACCGGTGGGTCGGCGCATTTTTTCACTTTTCGCAGGTTTTTTTTCTGGAGTAAGTTGTCGCTACTTTTTCATCTGTTTTTTATCTCTGTTGCCATTGAAATTACTATAGAGCAGGTTTTCGGTTCGCCAGACGTTATTCTGTCAGTGCTCTTCCCATTCTGATCACCCCTTTCAGGGAGAATAATTCTCCAATCTTGTTCGCACAAATGAAAGCTGGTTTTGCGTTGAGAAACAACCATGGAACCAACGAAGTTCCATTACGTGGTCGGTGCTCCCCCCTCATGCCACAGATGAGATGGATGACATTCTGAAGCTACCGGACTCCTCCAAGCCATTCCACCAGTTACAAGAGGTCATTATCAAGCTGCCTGGCCTTTCGAATCGTCAGCGCACCGCTCAGCTGCTGAGTACTACAGAGCTAGGCGACCAGAGGCCTTCACAGCTTCTGTGCCACATGCAGCGTCTCGCCGGCTCATTTCAGCTCCAGGAATCCTTCTTGAAGAAAATTTGGACCCAGCGACCGCCTAGGGATATGCAAAATATTCTTGATGCCACTCGTCAAGCGCCCCTGTCACTGTGAGCTGACACCGCCGATCGCATCTGGAAGACGTACGGAAAACAGGTCTCCCAAGTATCTGCGCCAGCGCCGGAACCAATGGCACTCCTGAACGACCATGTGAACAAGCTCAAACATCAGATCCGTGCATTTAGCACCCCATGTAAATCTAACAGAAGAGCCTCCAGGTCGACTTCCAGGAGCTAACGAGTGCCCGCAGGGAGTGTCAACATCAACCACTGCTGTTACCACCAGCAGTTCGGTAACCGTGCTCGTTTCTGCCGCAGCCCTGTTCCTTCTCCAAAAGGGATCAGGGCAACTAGCCGGACAGCACGCCAAGGTGATCGACGGTACCAGCTCCCGAAGTCGCCCGTTTTTCAATCGATACCGTAAATCGGGAGTTCGCTAATTCATCGACACTGGTGCAGAGATCGGCGTCCACCCACTGGATTTTCGCGAGCGACTTACGCAAGCGCAGTCAACCTTACATGCAACGAACGGTTCGCCTATTACAGTCTGTGGCCAGCGCTCACGCGCATTGAACCTGGGTCTTTGCCGCACTGTCCGATGGCTTTTCATCTTCGTAGACGTCTAAATGCCAATAGTTCTTCATCACTTTAGCATACTAGTCGACCGCAGGACGAACTTGCTTACTGCCAGGACTTTGACAAACGCGGTTCCAGTCAGTCCCGTGTATCGCCCGGCCATCACGAATACTTATGCCTCTCTTGTCCAGCAATTTCCCACCGCCTTCGGACGGCTATCCTCGCTGCCACCAGTAACTGGTGCAACGCAGCACCCTATCATCACCAGTAGCCAGCTGTTGTTCGTCAAAGCCCGACGTTTAACACCGGATAAACTGAAGATAGGGCGCGCCCAGTTCGAGCACATGCTCGAGCTTGGCATCATTCGTCCGTCAGATATCCCCTGGGTTTCGCTGCTTCGTATGGTGGCAAAAACATCGGGAGACTGGCGTCCAAGTGGAGATAATCACGCGCTCATCGACGCCTCAGTGCCGGATTGGTACCACATTTAGCATATTCTTGACATCGCGGCTAGCCTGGAGGGCACCCGTGTGTTCTCGAAGCTTGATCGTGTTCGCGCTTACGGCTAGATCCCAGTCGCTACGGGCGACGTCCCCGAAACAGCGGTGATTACACCATTCGGCTCTTTTGAATTTCTGCGCTTGCCGTTTGGTCTCCGGAACGCCGCTCGAACGTTTCAGCGATTTATCAACGATGTCACAGGAGGTTTGGATTTCGTCCACCTGTGTACCGATGAATTTTTGGTGACAGGTTCCTCCTCCGAAGAGCACCAGAACCATCTGCGTCTGCTTTTCGAACGATGTGAAGCCTATAACGTCATTGTGAACGCAGACAAATGCGTTTACGGCCAATCAGCAGTTGAGTTCTTGGGACACCATGTAGGTCAGCATAGCATTTAGCCACTGACAGACAGGGTACAAGCGATTCGCGACTTTTCCCGCCCTACATCGCTTGCTGGTGTCCGTCGTTTCAACGGCATGGTTAAATATTACCGCCGTTTCATCCCGCTTTGAGCGCAAATCATGCGGCCTCTGACCGACTTACTCCATCGAGTTGTCAGAAGCAGTCGTCGACTTCTTCGATCGCACCAAAGCGCGCTAGCGTGTACAGTGATGGTACGCCGGTTCGACGCAGACGCCACCACTAGCATAGCTGTAGATGCTTCCGACACAGCCATTGGTGTCGTACTCCAGCAGTTAATCGGTGAGATCTGGAGACCGCTTTCAGTTTTCTCCAGCTGCCTACTACGCCCGAAACGAGGAACAGCACGTTCAGTCGTCAGTTACAGGTATCTACTCGGCCGTTCGTCACTTTCGATATGCCCTCGAAGGCCGCCAGTTTGTCATTTTCAACGATCACGAAACGGTGGTATAT
>LUCH01007914.1:0-17746 GCA_013368495.1 Paragonimus heterotremus | reverse complement strand
TTGTGACCGTCGAGCCTGTCCTGGATGGTTAATGCCGTTGCGTGTATGTCACTTACTGCCTTGCCGTACAGGCTTTTGAGCCAAAGGCTTTGGTTGAGGATCGTAATCGTTCTCCTGTCTAGGTTTATAGATTTCTCATCTGCACTAACGCCGAAGGTTGTGAAAAATGTTCAGCTCCTATGAGTTGTTTTTTGATGAATGTTAACGAAATGTGGGGATAGTCAAGTCGACATGTTCTACGCGGAAACACCGAACAAAAAGAACAATAATGTTTTCGCGCGCTATGAATAAACTGCCCGCATTTTGATTTGCTTTTTGAAACACATGGTACGTCCGGTCCATAAAGTTATAGTAAAAGAGTGAACCGAGACAGCTTCTCGGCTCGCCAAGCTCAATCTGAGGTTATTCGGAAAGCAGGATTGAGTTGCATTCCGACATGTTCTGGGAGCACTGTCTATCTGACTGATCACGCCGTTGTGAGCTCTTAACGTTGTCGCTTGACTTCTATTTTTTTAATTTTACATCAAGGTGTTACCGACCAACTAACAATTTATAACTTCTATCATACGTATAAGGATGGTATCACTTTTGTTTGTGGAACACCAGATACACTGTGACACCTATCTATGGGGGAAGGAAATAGGTTCGTTTGGCCTGCTTGAGTGCTTCCTTGGATTATGACGCCGGTTGGGTGTTCGTGCATGTACGAATTTGCGCCTGAGTTTAATCCAGTTACCGGACTGTATGTTGGACAGTAATGACAACTCGTTATCACCATAGTTAGTAGCTTACGTGGTACGTTTGCATATGTTCCGTTCCAATTGTAGAGGAGCTTCATAATAGACGAGCGAAGCGAATAAGTCGAAACCAGAACTGAGTGTCGATGATAAAGTTTGCTAGACACCAAATTTGAATTCACCAGTTCGAGCACTTATGCAGGTGCCCACGTTGTGAACTATGGAGGAATTACCTCTCCTGTTGTCGAAACAGCGACCATCCCAGAACTTTTCGTGCCAAAGGCAGGGACAACCTGGTTGGTCAGCAGTTGTATTTATGAAACCTGAGCAGAACATTGAAGTTTTGAACTGTAGAATATAGTGATGGTTGTCGTAATCAGTAACAGATACGATCAAGACACCAAACAATGAGAAACATGCCCAACGAGTCGCTTGGTAGCCACCTTGTCCACCAAGTGGCTCCCGTAGACGATAGCTAAGCCATACAAAAATCACGACCAAAACAGTGCCTCGTACGGACGCGGGCACGTCATATTGGTACCAACAACGAGGCTGAAACTCAATCGTCGAATTCCCATAGACACACGGCTGGAACAAACTAACCATACTGTTAGGGATGGACCAACTAACAATCCGACTGAAGAAAATCCCAGTCGTTCTGCACCCTACATACATGATTCATCGAGCCTCAGCACACGTCAGCAACGGCGTGACCCTTGAATGCCTCCTCAAACGGGACAACTCATACCATGGACATCATCCACGCAAAACGCTGCCCACCATGGAGAGTTGCATACACAAAAACTGGACGACCCCACTTAAACATACTTTTCCTAGTGTAGTGACTATAATAAATATCTTCGACAGTAGCACCCACCGTGCCTCTCTGCTATTTCAAACTGCACTTGTTTTAGTCAAATCGTTAGTCTGCTACTTCCGTTCCGGATGTCAAGATCATAACTCATTCAAAGCCTCGTTGGCTGGACTTTCCATCTGCATGTTCTACTTTCCACAACCGATGACGATATTTGAGGGGTAACGTGATGACTCTTTGTTTCTATTGTCTTATGCAGTTCGTTGGTGAGAACCACGTAGTGTTATTCTGTCAGACTGTTCTAACGTTGACCACACGGCTCATCCGTCAGACACACACATCGAATTCAATAACCTGTGCTATCGGCATGAAAAACAGGGATATTTTGTGAATATGCTTATGGCGTGAGGAGTGCCGAGAACAAAATCATAAGAGAGCAGCCCACAAGTCGATGCTTCCCGCCAAATGACTGCTCACTGCCACCCTTTTGGGTGGAGGCCTGTGGACTGACCAACGATCGTACGGCCTCTCTGAAAATCAGCGTAGTAACCGCAACACTTTGTTTTTCTTGAACGCATGTTTCTACGAAGACCCAAAGGGGATTCAACATCAGTTTCCTAAATTGTACGCAACGAATGACTGAACTCCATAACAACTCATCAACCGCTCTATTCCTCAAGGTCGTCTCGTTCGCATCTTTCTGGGAGTTGATTAATGAGCCCCGATGCTTCCCAGTTTCCGCTTGATATGACCAAGTGTCACTGAGAGAAAGCTCATCTCGCCTCTGAAAATACAGTTCATTTTTCAACGCTATTGAGTTTTTACAGTTAGAAGCCAGCTGAGATCACAGTTAGAGTGCTCCACAGTTAAGCCATCCCAAAATTCAATAGCGGACTAGGGTAAAACATAATTCTGCCCGTACCCTACGCATCACCTATTTTATAACGCGATTTCAATACACAATGCACTGCGTCGTCAAACATCTTCTCCGGGTGCCTACAAGTTTCTTTTGATTAAAAGACCTACGAATATTGCTTCCTGTTCCGATACTCGTTCCACCAGCTCCCTAGCATACATCAGTAATTTTGTCTTACTGAGAAATAATAATGGATGGAAGTTAAGGAAAACAACTTTCACCTAATCGAGCATTCCAACGATGAACTGCTTCCTTATGGTTCCTCAATCTGAGTGCCAGATCTCAGACAAATTGGACTTGTCACACTTACACGAGTGAGATATGGGAAACAAAGCACATCAGTAATATTGTGGACACGGACTTGTAACGAAACTTTTATTCGTCGTGTTAAGGATATAAACAGGGAATTATCGTAACCAGTTCAGTTGTTGTATACCCTTGATAGTGTCATATGCTTTCTGCTCTTTTTTACAAAATGGTCGGCAGTCATCCTCCATACATAGAACACAAAACCCAACGGCCACTAGGAGGCGATCAATACGCCTGTCTGGTAAGCTATCTCCGAATAAGTTATAATTGTTTTTTTCCACTTGTAATCCAACCATTTCCGTGCTGAGAACGAGAACGCTCTAATTGCAGTCAATTTGCCTATCGGATGGCTCACTGATCTCTCACTCGAACACATGCTTAGCTGGTAAACAATGCTTTTCCGGCTTCGTCTTTAACAGCTACTAGTACCTGCATGACGCTGTCGACTGTACACTTAAAATCACACGGCCTGTCTCGTGCTTTTGTTACGCAGGCCCAGCGAACGCACGGTTGAGCATCGCGAAGATCAACGCATACATTAATGGATTCGCAAGGAAAAGTTGCACTGATCAGTCGAATCCACGCTTCACTTCATTCGAATCGACCGGCAAAAAGAATTACAGACAGACGGGGATACTGTCCAACGGTTGATACGAGTAAAACACAAGAATGGTTACGCGGGGATTGTGTGATATAAAGGACTGACAGAAGTTAAAAGAAAGCGGGAGTATACACAGCTACAGTAAACCTGAAGTAAATATACAATTCGTGGCCATCAGAATAAAAAAAGACTGGATGACCTATTTATGCTCGGGCTCGTACTCAACTGTTACGAATAAAAGGTGACGATTTTCCTTAGAACTGACTAACAATGTTCAAGGGCGTGAGAAGAGAGAACAAGCTTCAGAAGAACATGATAACAGAACACACAAAAATAATTAGTGACTGGTAAAACACTCAGTAGTTATAGTAGAGCTGCACTGGAACAAATTATCCTTTGAATCATTTGGACAATTCCTATTTTGGGTTAGCATACTGGAATTGACTGTAAACGTTAGATTACTAAACGCCCAGAGAAAACACCGTTCAGCTGGCAGAATGCATTAGGTCTCTATCGTCGATCCAAGTACAGTGAAAAACGAGATCGTTCACTACTGGACCTTTAATAAATTTACAAACGGGCCCTGTTGTTTAAAAGTAATATACTGATTAAATTTTCAAGCTCCAGTGTGTGTTTGTTCCAGATCCAAATCCAGTAAACAGAAAAGAAGGGTGATCCTCTTGCACCTCACCGTCAGTACAGGAGCACAATCGTAGACGGTTCCTGCAACAGTAGTTGAAGCCGATTGTTGACCCGAACAACACGTCAGCATAGCAGATATACCAGGCAATAAATCATGCAACATAGCGATCAAATGATTTGTATAGGCTAATGAGATGACATACGACAACCAATAATGCGCATCTGGTTAGAACGCGAGAAACGATAAGCACCGGGCGGAAAATCAACATTAAGAACACCAGATAAATGGCACGCTATTCGTTTAAACCCAACCATCGATCAATGAAAGCAGACGAACAAGTTGATTAATAGGTTTGGGTGTTCATTATATACAGAATTACAACCGAACCTCAAGCTTGATTTTAAATTCACGGAGGACAACTCAACTGTCTCTACTCTCTTCTCAAAGTGATTACAACGGCTCATAATTATTTAACATTCAAGCGCCCTCATACCACAGGTTTTCTCAGACAGCACATCCAACCACTCAAGGTTCTAGGAGGCTGACAATGGCAGCTGCCCAATGTTGACAAAAAGTATGGTGCAAATTTAAACGCGAGTACAAAAGTAAAAGAAAGCAAGCAGTCGCACCAGGGTAACTTCAAATCCATTTAAGTTGGGAAGTTGTGACTGTAAAAGATGATTGGTTTGCCACGTTATTTATTACAGGGTAAGCACATAGACAACGAACGTAGAAACTAATTTGTACGGTTGACGTTCACGAAGTGGAGTCCAAACCAGAAAGAGCACCTTTATTGGAAACTGACGACGTGACGAGAAATAGACAGCAATAGCGTTATTGTGGTAAATTTTTGCGAACACCAGAATAATATCTTTTTTTGCATTTATACCTCTTTCCACCACAAATAGTCTTCAATATTTTTTCCTTTGTTGTAGCACGTTAGTCATTGTTTACAACCCTTATCGCGTTGAACATATACAAAACCACTTATAAATTTGTTGATTTCTCAATTGAGAAAACGCGTTCCACTTATTTGCATTTCCTAGTTTTCTCACCAGCTTGACATTTGATCCATATGCCCTAGCCATATTTCGTTGAAATAATTTATCATTAATGGTCTGCGGCGCCAGCAACCATTCTCCATATGGCCTACTCGAGTGACAATTCACCTTTGACCTTACCAGCTTTGTTCGCAATCTATTGATTTTGTTGAGAAACTATCGTCGTGAACCAGTGGTTCGTTTGTTGTAATTATTTGTGCTTCCTTTCAATAGTAGCGGAGAAACACTTGGGTGCAATCTTGTTTACAATTTGAAGATCCGTTTTCGGGCTATACACAATTCGACCATCAGACGTGGATCGGTACTTCAGTAATCGAACAGACTACAAACGGAATACCCGGATGCGTTCACACTCCGTTAAACAATCTGGTTACGCTCGTAGAAACTAAACGTCGAAAAGTACTTGTCTTACTAACAAATCAAATTATCTATTGCGCAGTTATTTACATCCGTGGTTTAGTCAGTCTCAGAGTAGCTGACTTGCATATGGGCAAAATGACGCAAAAGGATAGGCGCAGACAGAACCTTTGTTAACCCTAGCATGCAGCTAGCTCCTCAACCTGATGACCAAGCACGCGCTCTTGTTAGCTAATCCGTTCCTACCGTCGTTGTAACGAGTGCGTTGGGTAAGTAAAATAATTTCAATAGTATTTTTAGGATGATGCTGTTTGCGGAATGGATCTTGAACGACAGTCATACTGACCAGCTGTTACGAAACCGATAAACATTTTTGCAGTCTACCGTCAGATGAGCTCGACAGAGTTAAACGACAATCAAAAAGTAGCACACAAAGTGTACGGTGAACAATCACGGGATAGAAAAATTACAGACTGAAATTGAAGGGGGTTAAAGAGTGACGGATCAAATGCGATGAGACGAGTAAAGCAGGGAGGGAATTTACGAAAAAATAACACGTTGTAGACGCAAATCAGTTGACGTGGCATTGATGAATTTGTAGGGCACGCCTAAAACAGACAAACAGTGAAAATAATGAAAACCAAGAAAAGTACCACTGAACTCTACAAATTACATCTCTAACTATTAGCCGAAGGTGGTGCACACTCATTAAACAGAACTGACGATCAGTCCTGGTGTCGCTCACTGTTTCCGCAGCTGGCCGTTTTAAACAAATCACCTTATTCGCAACGATCTTCTTCAGTCACACCTCGTTTGATGTTAATTTTCATCAACTTCTTCAAACACTGGAATGACGGTATATACATTAAGTGTGACACGTGAAGGATGTAAGACCAGCTATACGTTGTCAGGGTGAAGAAGAATGAACAGAATCACCGTTCAATAACCACCTTCACGCGGAAATATACTCAGACTCAATGAGGCTTGATTTAACGGTAACAGATACACATGGGAAAGCACACTTTTATGGGCCAAATATTGTATTCAAAATGGATGACCAGTAAGACAACGCGAGATCAACGACAGTGACGACTGTCGACATATTCAAGTGGAAGACAACCTCCCGGTCTACAACGTACAACAGAACCTCTTGAGATGGCAAATTTGTCAGCCCAAAATGAATTAAACCACGGAAACTAATCGCTAAGTACAGGACGCATCACAGTAATAGAAACGATATGTCGAGAGGGTAATATAAAATTTTTCAGCATCTGACATAAAGTATCTATCAGTGACCACACGCATCGAGCATTTGCTCTGACCGATTAGGCGACGGTCATAAACTGTTAACGCTAACTGCATCGAGAAATAGAGCATGTGAGAACAACCGCTTCGAATAGTAAGATAATTCTTATAAAAACCATCCACTGAGCGATCTATTTCACCAGACGACTAGCCATGAGTCTAGATGTCAGTACACAATGGTAGTATCTATATAACTTTAACTAACTATGCTTACAGGTAAGTGGTGGGAGATTTGGTTGATGCATTTTGAACATCACTCACAACCGATGACAGTCTCGCATTCCCATGCATTTTCCCGTCGGCTACTTTTGAAAAAAGCAACAAGACACGAGTTTCGCCCTTGTTAGGACCTGCCAGTAGTGCATATCGTTGCCAGGAGAGGGACTAGAACACCAACCACGCTTTCACGAGGCAACTATGTTCACCATTGCGCCAATGACCAGTGATGGTTAACTTACATCAACCAAATCTCCTATTTACCAGTAATCGAAATATCGCTCAACAAGTTTAATTATGTGATATCAACATGGAGAGAGGTCCCAGTCGTGGGGTTATCGATTGCAGTTAGCAGCACAGTCAGTGTTTCCTTCCGAGCCAATCGGGTAGCCTGAGCATTACTCACGAACGAATGTGGTTGGGTGTACGCATATGATAATTCAGTTGTACTTAATGTGGTCAATGGCGCAATGATGAACACGGTTGTCTCGTGAAAGCATGGTAGGAGTTCCAGTCCCGGTCGTGGATATGTACTACTGACGAGCTCTAACAAGTCCGACAATAGAGTACGATGATTCTTTTCGGAAGAGGATGACTGGAAAGTCTACGGGAATGAGAAGCTGCGATCAGTTGTCAGTGATGAGCAAATAAGCTCTAAAACCCTTGACTGGAGGTACTGTATCAAGAATGGTGGCTGAATGAACGAAGGCTCTCAACAGAGGTTCTCCCATCATAAATCCAAAACGAGGCACATGTATACGGCTTAGATGAAACAGACTGAATTGAAGCCTTACAAATGAAATCACATATTACTCAAACAAATGGTTGACAATAACCTTTAGGGATCAGGATGAAGGACGGCTGCTCCAGACGGTAAGCATAGTTCGCGATCTGCACTGCCCATGGCGAACAAGTAGCACTAGATGGAAGCTGCTGATCAAAAGCAAACAGGTTCACCGAATCGGGATCATAATGTAGTTGACGGCACTCTTGTTCCTTGTCAACCACTCTGGTCAGTTCAACGTCGACTTCTAATCGGGGAATAGGCTGTTTGAAAGACCTGGAAGGCCAAACACCGGCAAAGGCGGGCACGGTATAGAACACGGCTCGGGAGAAAGTCATGCCACGAATGACCGGGGATTCCGAACCAGGGAATATCACCTCTGGAGACAAAAAAAGTCCTCACTAAATTGGCAGTGATTCAATGACTCGAGGCAGAGAGAGCGTCGAGAAGGATACTATCCAAAAACAAAAGTACGGATTAACTAACACATACGTGTGGAGTAGACTTACGTTCATTCACAGTAGATTCTGTTGTGCCAAAAGGCAAAAACAATTGCCCATCGTGAGCCCAACGAACATCAGTGTCTAGCTGGATTTTTGGACGCTCGACCGGTGGTAAAGAAAGGGCTAGAAAAGACGAAACGAACGAGATGAATAAAGTGATGGACCTATGCATAACAAAGAAGAACAGAGTATTAACAGCAACTGGTTTAGAACAGAAGCTGGATCCTATAACAGAATTGTACAGTAACTTAGCGATATTATCGTTAACAAGCAGAACTGTATAAAATAACCATCGGGTAGTCACATAAGACTCCAATAACATTTACCACGCTGTTTGCGGTACCGACGAGCCAACTGTTCCAAGCGGCGTGCTCGTAACTGAGTCGACCTCTGTTTTGCGTTGGCTCCACGAGGGCGGTCACGTAGTCGATTGAGGTGCCGTTGCCTTCGTCTGATCTCCTCATCACTAGGCAACACTTCTATACCAATTGGTTGATTGTACGGATAGCCATCGGTGATATGGTCCCACTGATAGACCAAACGGACACCAGGACCCATGAATGCAGGTGGCCGAATACGTTTACTTCGACGCAGTGATCCTTCGTTTGTCACAGAACTTTCGAAATGATCTCTTCGTTCTGTGTGGACAAAGTGAACAATGGAAGCAGAAAACTGCTATGAATAATAACACGTAGATCGTCTACAGATATCAAGAAACTAAGGATAGAATTTAAAACATTTGCACAAAGTTGGAACTCGAATAGACTCACTGAATGGAATGAAACGACCATCGCTTGGTTGAATCCATGATAATCGATAGGGTTTTCGAGCAGTGTGGTTTTCAGATGACACGACAGCAGTAGAGACCAAGTAATTGTTCATTGATGGAGAGGCGGAGAAAGCTGTATCCAGAATCTATACAGATATCGGAATGTGTCCGATCACAGTTAATTCATATAAAAATAGAGGATATGGTTACGTAATCAAACGATGACCAATCTGACGAGTGACAATGAGAGGGTGTCGAATGCAAAGTCGAGGACTGCGCGACCATCCACATCATGGCAGAAAACGGCAGTGTCGCAGTTGCTAGAGAGTTCGTATCAGTCACACTGCTGATTCGTTTGAATCTGTATGACTTCTTTTTTCTTTTCATGCACTCATACTTCGTTATTAACCGAACATCCTGTGGATGACCGTCAAAATCAACAACAGATAGGATCACAATACCCAAAGCTGCAATTGCATACGTACATGGTACGCTCGCCTCCTACCAGAACTTCGTTCGGTTAACTGCAGCCTACTTTCGATAAATTGAGCTGTTGCTACATCAATTTCCGTCAAATATTCGAAAGTTGAGTAATCAGATCAATGCAACTAATAGGTTTGCAGAGAAAACAGACTGCATTATGGGGCTTTATCAACACCACTAGTTGCAACTATCGCTGTGCTTATATCTATACTTTTCAAAACACCACACTATTAATGAGAACACCTAGCCATACTTAAAAAAGTAAAAGCGATGTCCATATGATAATCTCATTCTAATTCGTACGTCAAGTCTATACAAAAAACAGTTTCTGATTCTACTTGTTGAAATCAAACAGGAAACATGACAACCTACAAGCGGAATAGCTTTTACAGTCATACAGCCGTTCAAACATCTAGCTAAAACAACATATCATCCCAGATACATCGCATAAGTACAAGCCCTAACCTGCCATACAAGAAACATCTGAAAAAAGTATACGCCTGGATGAAGATTACGCAACGCAAGACAAACAGATCAAACAAATCAGACTGTTAAGTGTCAAAATCTCACAAAAAATAGTGCCGTTTCATAAGTGCACACCAAACAGAAGACCGGAATAAAAAGATGAATGTGAAGTATTGTCAAGGTTTTGACGGACGTTCCACAAGAGAATGACAACTGGAGTGATATGTAAAACTTCTTTCCCTGGAAAAGACGAGACACAGAACTAAATTCAGCTTGATACGTAGCGACAGAAAGAGACAATCCAATGAATTTTTCAAAGCCCTGGATGATCTTACCAACGACGATACGAAACCTCTCCCAGGAAACAGAATCGCAGACTTACACCATACCCACGTTATTGGCCTGTTGAACACAGATAAACAAACGACCTCAAAATGTGTTAAACAACTTTGAGACGGAGACCACGAAATGGTGTATATGCATTGCACTACTTAAGTAGATGGCGTACCCCGACGGCTGGTACGGGTTTGTGCCTACATTCACTTTAAGCAGTGACAATCTAGACTTGGAGTTGCATGGTCCACAGTAGATATGTTACAGAACAGATTCAACCACGTATTGCTACAGTCTGGCTAACACCTGCCAGATCCAGGTACCTCTGTTTCCAACGGAACATTCGTCTTCTGTTGAGAAACAGAGTGCAACTGGCTGGACAAGAATGACAGCACGGTTTGTACCGCCAAGTTCACACTGATCAACTGCGTGAGAAAAGTGGAATACCCTTGTCCAAAAGTGAAGCAATCTTAAGCGAGTATGCCGTGTGAGCCAATGACCTAGTAAAAGAGTCACTGATTTTCATCAAACATGAGTAAACAGCAAGAGCCTAAAGCAGAAAATGGCACTGTTTATTTTATTTACCAATATGACTGCGAGCGCGATACTGCCCTATCCCTGGAATACCTTACCGTTTCACCTGAATGGTGTTCACAGGATTGCTATAGTCGACAAATATTGGTTGTACAGCCTCCGCTGTGTAGTGACAAGAGCAAGTGAACGATGCTGCGACTCGGCGATCTGCACTGGGAACAGATGACTTCCTTAGGTAAAATATTCCTAAGTCGTCGATTAAGATGGCTCGGATTAGTAGTAAACACGTTTTCGGGGCATACGGGTGTAAAGAAATCGGTACAACGGTTGATTACTGCATGCTTCTTCCACTTTCTCAAATGAAGTCTAAGAGATACTGAACATCGCTGGTCCGACTTTGCAGGAAGCGGCCAAAAACCGAATTCAGTAACAGGAACATTCTTACACTAATTGTTATTGTGGAAACTTTCTTGTAGCCGTTATCGATACACCCATGCATGTACCTTACTCACTGAATGATTATAAAGGTATAACGCACCAATAACGGATATGTGGTAGACTCT
Source organism: Paragonimus heterotremus (assembly GCA_013368495.1). Lineage (NCBI taxonomy): Eukaryota > Metazoa > Platyhelminthes > Trematoda > Plagiorchiida > Troglotrematidae > Paragonimus > Paragonimus heterotremus. The sequence continues at coordinate 6,353 of LUCH01007914.1, read as the reverse complement.
ATCAGGTTGCCCGAATAACCATTTTGTAAGCAATATAACAGCTCGCAAAGACTGTGCGACGTGCTTAATACACGACAAACATTTAAAAAAAAAGACCTGGAGAAACCAAACAGGTCATTTGAAATCAAGCTTCGCTAAGCCCGCGACCGTGGGATTAAACTTGAAGCAGCTTTATAAAATATTTTATTAGTTGCGAAAGCAATGCATACCACTTAGATGGAAAATCGGAATTAAGATGTGCGGCATGTTGAAACAGTAATTTGCTTGTCAAACGTTCCCTACTTATTTCAAAATAGTCGAAAGGGTTTTGTGTAACGTCTCCATCATTACTATGGTACTAGACTTGGGATAGAATGCAACAAAATGGATGAACCGATAAACACGGAAATTTACGGCCTACTCCTCAATGTTAGACCAATAACACGAAGCTCGTGCACGCCTATTTCAACATCACCATGACTGTTATCGTCAAAAGTAACTGAAGGACGACTAATACACTGTGCCTCACGCCCAGGTCAACTGAGAATACGCTCATGAGAGGGATAAATAGTTCTACGGAGGGAAACAGCTGGTCGCCAACTCACTGAATACGAATATAAATTCAAACCTGTGACTTCTGTTTCATCCCGTTGCACTCTGCATAGTAGTCCACCAAAACTTACGCCTGGTATACTGAGTAGATCTTATTTCAATAGAATGTCCGAATTTGAATAAAAACCGGAAGCACATCAAAAGACACACCAACGTGTACATTATGAGAAGAGTGGTTAGAGAGTGTGGCTGATAGCAACAATGTATTTAGGAACAATCTTTGAGTGGACAGAAAGTGACGAGATCAGGTCAACAGTGATCACAAGGTCACAAATTATTTTTAACACAGAGACAACTTAAAGCGGTTGATAGTGAGACAACTTCAATTAACACCCAATTCGACAACGCAGTCTAAACAATCGGTCAGCTGAAACATCGTGCACACACTCACTGAGATATACCGGGGAGGCTGATTAACGGATTCAGTCCGAACATTGGGAGTGTCATCAGAATTGTTGTCGACTAAAATGTGTCAGTACAATATGAAACTAGACCAGGTGTTGGCAGAGGTCTGACTAGCAAATCCTTGGAAAAATGCAAGCGAGATATACGAAATTATCTGGAACAAGATTCATATTGGGACGTTCACTGAAAGGCAGATACACTTTACGGAATAGGACATAACTCCCGGCAAAATCGAAGCAGAAGATAAGGTGTGGGACATCTGATGACATTGATAATTTGACAAACTTAAGCACCACGAAAACCCCTTCGAAAACAGGAATAAGGGGTACTGTGTTAGGTCTGAAAAACAAAAATACAGGACCACATACAAGGAATCACACGATTTAGCTATTGGGTGAGTATAGTATCATCATTCCGAAAAACCAGAAGGGTTCCCTGTAGAAAAGGCATCGTGGCGCTCAAAGAACTTAAATATTTTGTAGAAGAATCAGCATATACCACCTGAAGAAAACGAACGGTTAAACCAACTGTCACTGATGACGATACCTAACTGGGTGTTCTGTTTAGCTGTCCATGCGCCGAGAAACACTGCATATCGGATCACCGAATCTTACTGTAGATCGTTTCACTGATATAGTTCTTGATATCAGAGGATATCACGTATGTCCTATCGCATGACGGTGCGTTTTAATACATACTGAACAATAGTGCGTGTGGAAGTTTCGTCGCACTATCCTGCCTAGGACAAAGGTCTGAACAACAAACCCATGCACTTGAAGTGAGAGTTTCGTGAAGATTTTCTTCAAAAGACAGACAAAATATACAGAGTGGGGACTTTTGAAGAAATGTACATGTCATGAGAAAGATACAGAAATTGAATTTTATTCACATGCGCATTCTGATGGGCTATTCTAATCAGGTCCTCTGGAAAAAGAGTACTAGATTTCTACCCCCAATCAAATCTTCTACTGCTTATCGCCCATAAAGTAATGATGGGATGAAGACAAGAAAAAGAGAATACCTGATAACAGTGAAACATTCCAGTTTACTCTACATGGAGGAAAAAATTTAGAGATTAAAAAAAATGCAAAGGAAGCATGTCACGTAAAACTAAGAAAAACGTTTTGCCTCAACCTTGATGTCAGTATACTTCTCGTTCTACATGTTTTTTGCTTACACCTATTTACCGACTTTCTTTAAGCTTCATAATTCTGAGTGGGTACTCAGAATATCGTCGACCCTAATAGTCAATGTGGGACTTGAGGCCTTATTTTCACCTGTAGCTTGGTTGTTTGTTTGCAAGGTGTAGACACCTTGATGTTGAATGCTTGAATATAGATTTAGCTATTTTTAGTAATTAAGTCTCTTCCCCTCTTTTTTTTCTTCTCTCTGGCTACACAGAGTTTATTTTCATCTTAGTGATTGTGTAGCAATTAAGTAACAATATGAAACACTGAAGTGTTGTTGTCTGTGACGATGATAATGATTGATGCGTTGTCAGACAGAGTGGAAGTTTGTATGTTTCTAGAGAAGATCGATTCTACGGAGATCTAAACCCCGTTCCAGTACTTACTTGAAAAACCTTCAGAACTGCAGATGGCTTTCAGTGAAAAAAGTGGATGGCTGAAAAAACAAACTCACTGATCTAGGACACCAACACTGAATTACCCCAGATAAGCAAAAAAAGTCAATGAGCAAACAGCATACATAAGCAGTGAAAGCGTCAAAACAGAATAGAACTTAAATCAGTGTACAACCAGACATGGGTTCCAGAATGGTCATTTGGGAGGATGCAGAAAATACAAGTAAAATGTTGTTAGTACTAAGTAGCAAGTCCACGTTTCGACCTCAGAGTAAATGCGGCAACCCAGGTTGTTTAAAAAGCAAGCAACGAGGGAGCTGTGGGCACTTTTGGAAAGAAGTCTTATTAACGAGGTTAGGTTTCGGACCAAAAACTTGGCAACATGAACACACCGAAAATGTCTCGTTGTCATGGATATCGAATTTCTGTTTACAAGCGTCCATCGCGTGAAACAATTTAGTGTCCACTGCACTTCAGTCAGTCTTAAGATGAAGTTTACAAACAAATAGATGGAGTAGCCACGGGAAACCTGTTAGGATCGACTTTACTTTATATTTTTATTGCTAGGTTTAAAGGTCAGACTGCCTGTTTTTTGAATGAGCTCCCTTTACACAGCAAACATATTGATGAAGTACTTATTGCAGCGAACAAACGGCAATAAATAATAAATATACTGGAAATAATGAATAGTGTGCACAATAGCTGTAAAACTATCGAAGAGAAATAATATAAGTCTCTACTGTCTCTTGATATTCGCTTTGTTAAAGGATGCGATGAAACAATCCAACAGTCAATGTTCCGTAAAAATACGTAGACTGGTAGGTACTTAAACCCTAACAGTCTTATGCCGATCAGTTAAAAACATGGTTAGGCTGAAAAGCTATTCGGGTGCGTTAGATGTCGTTCCGCAAATACATTGGGGGCCGAAACGAATAGGATGTGCAATTTGTGCTCATGGACAACGGCTACTTCTTCTGATTCATTAAGAAACTCAGTTAATCAGCGCAAAAAGAAACCGGTGAAATTAGACGTTCCTATACAGATGGTGGCGTATTAATAAATGGTCAGCAAACATGTCTTTAACGCCGTTTAATTAAGCAGCTTTTTTTTCTTACAGAACTTTTAACATCCTGATGCCTTCATTCAAACAGAAGGAGTCGCTGTCTACTCAATAAAAGGTTGTCTATCAATATCAACGTGGGTAAAAAGCCTTATACATTGGCGAAACAGGGTACCAGCTCCAAAGGAGGAGTAGCCAACGCCTGCCGAGCTGGGAGGTGCGTCCAATCAGGCAACCGATCGATACAACGTCAATCGCCAACACCACCCAGAGCTACAAGCAACCTGCGTCAGCCATCACACGGTACTTACTGTTGATAAACAATGAATCCGACAGGAATATTAGGTTTAAGGCCATGTACACGAGTACCGACTAGCGCTTTCTGCGATATACTGAAGCGATTGCAATCAGACACCCTTACATTCCTAGTTTTCTTTTAATAATTTTCAACCTTCTTAGTGGCGTTTTCTTTTAGGATATTTCACGTCACTGTTGAGGTGAGCGGCTGCCCGAGACACAACACCTTTTGGTCAGGCTCATGGCTGCTAATGATAACATTCTTGTAAGAACTAGTCATCAATTTTTTATTGCATTGATAGTGACAGGAAGTGTACATCAATAGGCGAAAGCTGTTTTTAAGTTTGGATTCGAGTTGACAAATGTGGCAATCTGTAATGAACACCAGAAAAGATACAGCGAAATCCGCCAGGACACAAACCTCATATGAGCATGCCTGAGGTTCAAGATCCGCTTACGGTGAGGAGATGTACTACTGACGAGCTATAATGAAGGAACTTTGAGCTTAGTGCTACTTTTCGGAACAGGCGGGCTGAAAGGTCTGTCAGAATGACGCCGCCGCATGTAAACATGAATGGTGTTAAGTTTACACCAACGAAAGTCTCCACAACTAATCAGTACTGGTAATAATATGACAACGATTGTAACAAGAGCGTTGCAAGTGGGTGCAAACTCCGGCTAATTGGAAAACGCATGGTGATCTATCAATTGTTGAGCTAGATGACGACGCACCTGCTACACGTGCATAGGTCAGCGGAACAAGCGGCAACGATGGAGAACAGCTCGTGGTCAATCAGAAAAAGAACTGCTAACTGTAGGGCAAGTACAAAACGACTATGCACTTCATTCACTGAATCGACAGGGGGAAACTACACTGGGTGATCGACAAGTCTGATCAGCATAACTGTAAACTGAATGTTCACTAGAGAAGAATTTAGCCGAAGTACACCATTCCGTTTAGATTCCCTTATGAGAGACGCAAAGAATGTTAAAGTAACTTATTAGAAAAATATGCAAGCGAACGAATAAAACTCAGGAATAAACATATCAAAACACTGCATTACCAAATCGTGCCAACTTACGCCATCATAATCCTCAGTGTCAGAGGTTAAGGGAGAAACTGCAAACAGGAATGAAAAGAAGCAGATGAACAAAAGTAAACATTTTCATTTAATAACGCACAAAGTCCAGCGGAAAACAAGGTTAACAAAATGAAGCAAACAGAAAACACGTCAGTTATAGACATCACGACCGCGCTCACTGTCCAGAAAGTTCGCAGAACAATTTTATTTCGATACCCTAATGAAGACAAGAAGGTCGTGCCGAACAAGCTGAAAAGAACGACTGACATCATTAGACTATGTTACAGTGCCAAAAAGTACTACATTCGAAAATTGTGGTTTCAAAACGAAGCGCGGATATTCTCAAACGAATAGTTCAAAACGCCTGAATACAGTCCACAGAACGAAAGAGGCCACTCATTCGATATTCAATCAACACTCGGACATATAGATGAAAGACCATCACATCTGAACGAACAGCCAACGTTACCTCGCGAGGTACAATCGGCTGCCGCTGAAACAAATTTGTGATGTGGACATCAACATAACAAGAACTAAACCAAGCACCCAAAGAAAAAAAAGAAAAAATTAGCGACATAATCATCACAGAAAACACCGAACCAGAGCTTCTCACAAACAATTAAACATCACAAAAACAAAAGCGAAATATTCGGAGTCCACGGAGAACCATACACGGCCGGCTGCCGAATTAAAGTTGTTAGATTTACACTGCATCCGTGTCAACATTTTGAAGAACAGTTCAGCTGGCCTCAACCAGATCATGTGGACGACGGGACCCGATTGGTCAGTTATTGCATTCCAGACGGCGTCCGTCGGAAACAGAAGTGGACCTAGAGCTCAAGCTGTTGAAGCGTAATAAGGTTCCTGGTCCAAACCTCATCTCTCCTTATCTGTCCAAAGATGCCGGAGAGAGGTGGATATTAGAACTCAAAAAACTCTTCCAGACAGGTTGGGAAACTGAAGAGGTACTCCGTGATTGGTGACTATCACCAGTTAATCTCCTTTTCAAAAAGGGGGCTAAAAGAGTACGTGACAACCACAAAGACATCAGTGGCATCGAAAAGACGTCCGGTTGTCAGCAACAGAAAGGTATATAATGCATATGTGCGATCCATTTTGTTTCACGGTTCGGAAACGCGGTAAGCTCACAAAAAAGATATCAAAAGACAAGCTGTGTTGAACAAAGGTTATCTTCGACAAGTGGCCCACATTAAGTAAACTGATTCCTTGAGCAATGTATTCAAACACAACCGTCAACGCTTTCAATAACTATGCTCTCTCTCGTTGCACTTGCAAACAGGGCAACACGGCAACAGTGTTCTCACAAACAGCACAT
>LUCH01007913.1:0-21256 GCA_013368495.1 Paragonimus heterotremus | reverse complement strand
GGGTGGTGGTTTAAAGAGCAGGCGTCCTTTGGATTCGGTCACTGTGACAGGCTAATCCGTCTCGGATGCCGCCAACCATGGATTGAGCTGGCTGGGCTGACAGTAAGCCATAAACTAGCCCAAGCTCATAGTTGTCTTCTATCCAGTAGAAACGGATCATAGCTGTGGATACAGATTAGTGTATTTTGGACCACGAGTTGTTTTATAGCAAGCAAAATGCAAAGTGATTGGTTGGTGAATGCGTCGTTCGCATTGCATTCTTCTGGTGTTTGGTTAGCTGTCCAATAAGCGTCGGACCAATGGCATTGGCGTAATCAGGACGCTTCTGATTGCCTGTAATGGTGTCGTTTCGATCGGTGCTCACCTGACCATGGCTTGGTGTTGACAACAAACGGCCGTCTAATGGTTTGCCACATTAAGGCGCATACAGTGGTCAATAAAATTGACCGCAACTATTTGGTCACGACCATTCTTCTTAATTTTGCACACATTTTTCTGTAATTGCCAGCCAAACAAGATGTAGCTTGTTGGTTCTTCCTCAAAAAATTTTGTTCGCTTCACTGCAGTCTGATAGTTGTCGTCTGTTTGTCAACAAGGAAGATATTATTAGAGGAGAGCGTAGCCCTATAATTTTGTCTCGTAAATGTAACCCTTGGAGTTATTAAATAACTTAGCACACGTATTCAAAGTTAGATTCAGCACCCCTAGACTGATGGGTAGCTAGAGGATGGCACACGAATACATAGCTGACCAAAAGTTTGCATCATGAGGTAGTCTTATGAGTTTTTAGATGCATCTGTAGATCGCTTTAGATGACGTTCTATACGGTGGTGAGAACTTCGAACCAAACAGAAGGTAAACGAAATTCAGATTGACATCATTATCTAGGTGTCAGGCTAGACCCGTACTATTATGAGTAAGACAGTAAGTCGATAGATTAACAGTCAAGGGAATAAATTATTCTTATTTGGAAATAAACTTTAATCATAACGACTACTTTGTTGTTCTAGTGTTAGAAGTTAAAAGTGTGTGTAACTGCGGAAACAATCGAGTGTCTCAACAATGGCACAATATCGCATTTCTCCACAATCATAAACTTTTACATGAGAAATTATACAGAGAATGAATCAATCGGAATGGCGTGTTGCAGAACTGACTGCCCGTTGGGTTTCCACTTATTGTAGCAGGAACTACACTTCGGATAGTCCTAGGAAGCAAATTCAAACTTGAACCTCCACCTTCGGTAATGAACAGGAGGTCTTGGACTGACGGTACTAAGCGAGTCTTATTCATAGTAGAGAATAATTCAGTTATAAAACCAAATCAATATTATAGGTATTCAATTTTGCCATCGCTTGACAACAATGGTAGGCGTGAAATCACGAGCCATGATCAGATTGGTCCAATGAGGAACCACAATTTTTTAATTCAAGTGACGGAAGCGTAAGACACATGAGGTAAGCGTGTCTTGAATAGGCCAACCCATGAGGCGAACACACTTCAATTGTGAGACCTACGCAGGCCGGAATGTGCATGTTACGTCTACTGGTAAATAACCTGTGCGCAGAAAAGCAATCTTGATCAGAAACGGAGAGGGTAAATGGATCCAGATTATTTCTAATTTCTCAGTACCAAAAGAATAATCGTTTATCGAGTTTGAAATGACGAGGCTGAATTCTGAAAATGTATAAAGTCACTAAACCTCTTCAGAGGCCAAGATGTGTTGACGGTGGTTACTTCATCGATTAGTATCCATATTCAAACGGGCTTGAGTGGGCTGATTATTCGGGTTTATATAATAGTTAAAAATTTAAGTACCAACATAGAAACGTTTTTTAAATTGGTGTTCATCACTTCCGATGAGTCCTGGAATGTAATTCTCATGCAAAACAATGTCCCAGTATATAAACAATAAAGATAACTTCAAACGTTGGGCTACCTAACCTGTATTCCTGAAGGAAACCCGATCACAAACTCCCTTGACAAAACAAAAAGGAGCAAAAAATTCGGCAACTAGTATGATACTAAACAAGTAAGGGGTGAAGGACATATCAAAATCTACTGCTCCACTTCAGAGGTAAGAACGTCTTAATATTAAACTGAAATTGTCGTCGTTCAACTACGTTTGATTCATTTCCATGGGGATATGTTCCATTAAGATCCTGAAGAGGTATACCACAGGAACCACTCAGTAGCTTTCTCCATGACGGTCTTGTAGTTTGTTCTAAATCTCTTTTGAGACTGCATTCATCAACCCGTTAAGACTTAACAGGTATCAAATGAATACGTAAAAGTTCACGATGTTTACACGAAGACAGACAGTCCACTACCGGTTCGATCCTTGTTCGGATTTATCAAGTTGGGGAGACCTGAACGAGATTAGAACAGGGGATTTCGGTCCGTATCATGAATGGTTAAAGTCTCGTTTGGACTATATAATGAGTTGATACAGAGACTAAATTAGTCAAGGAATGCCCAGTCCGAAGGTGTGTATCACAGATATCGTGATCATTACTTCGTGTCCTTGTAGCTGTAGCCAATACAAAACGAGATTTTATCTGCAAACACAGACGGGATGTCAATAAGTTACATAACAGATGTTGATTAACTTTTCACTTTCATGACATCATTTGGCTAGGCATGGAAAAGGTTTATCCAACTTTATCTTAAGTGAAATATTTGGTGATCTTATAGATTTTGTCGACAGATAAATATGGTAACAAAAAGTCGTTCAACAAGGCAGGATCTCTGTTGTCCAACTAGCACGTTCCCACGCCACTGACGCACTCACATCTAAGATCTGGAATTCTAATTCACAACGCAGCGAGGTTTTTGTTTAAACGTGGTGTGTACTTCTATCTGACTCCAAGCTTTTAGCTGACGCTTAGTGTCGTGAATTTTTGTTCCCCATTTCTCGCCCGTTGGCTCGATTTCGTTGAGTGGTCCTACGTTCGGTCGCTCACGCTGTCCGTAATCCACCCGCTTCTGGATTTGACCACATCTTACTGCCGCATTGTGATATTTCACTAAGTGTTAGAATAATCGCCTTTCCGACTTGATCATTTATCACAATAGGAACACGGTTAACCAGGGTAAGTGGATGTAAAGGTTCGGCGACCATATGAAATACGTCGTGTTGGTGTTAATGACTTGTCTCTTGAAACTACGATAATCTGTGCTCAACACACTTCACAGTTGAGCACATCGAGTTTCTGATTTGTATGAGTGAAGAATCCGAGATAGGTGTCATCCATCACCTAACCGTTGTATTTTAAAATACGAGTGGAAAATTAGATACCGAATTACGATCGGGTGGCTTCCTTTGGATTGAATGAGAGTGAACCAACCCGAACAATGATAGCAAATAGACAAATGCTTGACTAACTGTAATCAACAATGAAAACAAGAGACAAATCGTGATATGTTAACATTTCGTACAAACTCTGTTTCATAGAGCTTGCCAGATCTACACCGATGATTCCTTGGAAGAGGAAAGGATAAGATATAAAAGAAGGTGCCGTTCACAAACGGATGTCCCGAGAAGTTGATCGATATTCAAAGTCAGAAAAGACTAATGAAGATTGCCATGAGTAGGCTTCCTAAGAAGCAGACTTTTCTGGACCTACTCTTCCAGGACGACCATAACACAGTCTGTTCTCACTCTTACTTACCCCGTGGCTGAATTGCGGTTGCTACTCACAAGGAGAAGCGTCGTTCAGCTAATCGTGACCTACCAAGATATTTTGTTAGGCATGTAGTCTGTCGGTTCATTTGCAGTTGCGGTGACGTGCATATCAGCAGAATAGATCGGTACCTACGACGAAGAATGGCTGAACATATGCCTAAGTGGTTAGTGCACGCGAAGACACAACAGACAATGGCAACAGAGCGATTAAGCCGAAATCCGACCTCGTCCATTGCAAAGCACATCGTGGAAACAGATCACGTCGTTGACCCCGCCAAGTCGTCTCAAGTGTTGTCGCGTGATCGGAATCCGAAATTGCTTTCCTCCCAGGCAGTGTTAGTCAATACTCGCCAACCGGCCCTGTGTTTGCATAAACTGTTGGCTGATCCAGTCTGCCTGCATTGCAACTGACGACGGTCCCTGTTCCATGTGAGCGCAATCGTTGGCTGTTTCTATTGTTGTTGCTATTCGCATGTCCTACATATTGTAATGTTGCACGTTCGTGCTTGAGGAGAGTAAACGAAATGCTGGCATCTCGTTATTGGTGAACTGGATCAAGAGAACTTAACGTGTTCAATGTAATCGGTAGAAAACAGCCCAAAACAACACACGACATCGCAATTTGGTCCCGGCACCATTGATTTTGATCGGTCACTGGACTTAATTAATCAAGCCTGGTTTGTCCATAGCAAAAGTCCAGTTCCATAATAGTCGTTCAGTAGAACGTTCGGTTATATAGGTTTAGGGTATTGCGGCAAACCAATGTAATGAACGAACGTCACATGGGTGCAATCAGGGTTGGATCAACGGTTTCACTTCTATGGCAAGGAAAATGATTACCTCAGCACCTTTTGCTAACAGAGGACCGGTGTGAGATTCGATTAACGTCTCGGAAAACGCCAGCATTGTGTGGTCTCGATTGTGTAACAGGACCACAAACGAAGTGGCGTGGTCAACCACGACCAGTTGCGATTAAGTGTTTCGCGATCGAAGACGTATTTTTGTTCGGGTGTTAGCATGCTGACCTGCGTTGAGTCATTGTCTGCATCAATCACTTGGGGATGTGATCCGCCGTAAGTTCCGGTCCGTTTTGCTAATGTGTGATTCACTGCAATCGCAGGTGAACCGGTAGGTGACATGTAACAGAATGATGACAACAAACGAAATACTTGTATCTCTCAGTGTGTCATCTGGCTGTCTTGAAGAACTGTATAAAGGGAACTCAATATTTCAAATATTCAACAGTAGTTGGCAAGAGGCCAGTGTATACAGTTTTCTTGCAACATGACCAGTAAACTCCAGTTCTGCTTTAGGATTTATTCAATCACAAACCACTCTCGATCCGGATGGTATACAAATGCAATAGTCACGCTGCATTTCTTTGAAACAGAGCCTCGAACATACATATGCTGATCATTACAAGTAGCATTGTGGTGTATGCGTTTCTTAGCCTCGTTATTTCAATATCGAAACGAAACATCCAAAAGAATCACTTTAATTTACACGGCGGGATGACATGTACTGAACCTGACCAGATAGCTGGCGAGTCAAATGTTGTCACAGATTGTGTAGTCCCATTAAAAAATAGGAAGAACTTTGAAGGAAGCACAATCCAATGTATTTCATAACTCTAGAGTTATTTTTGTTCTTCATGGCTTACCCCAACTAAAGCATAGTCTGACTAACCGGAAGAAATTGCATATGATTAAGGCTCACCCATCCAAAAAATTGCGCACTATGAAAACAAGTTGGATTGACCACCACTAACATTCAATTGGTTAACTTTGATTTTTAGCATTTCTCTAGTAACCTTAACCTTGACCGCCCAGAGTTTGCTCACGTGTTCCGCACCTCATACACGCTGTATACAAGCGGTCACGTGGCGTCTTACCCACAACCAATCAGCGACATTGCTATCACTAAAGCACTTTAGTCTAACCGCTGAACACAGGCTTGTCTAAATCGACCCCAATAAATATGAATTATGATACAACTTTGGACAATTGTAACAAGCTAGTTAATCAACCCTGGACAAGGTTGTGGTTCATTACACAGAAGGGTCAGAAAACTACAATTCGGTTGTACTAGTTGTGGATAATAATATGCGACACAGCTTTCTGGAATTCGTTCACAAATCAGCCTAAATGAAAGTAAACGAAACACCTTTTTTTAATGACGGTGGCTTGATGTTGCAAAAGCATCATGTGGATGATGCAGATGAATACGGGTCGAAGTAAATAGGTCATCCGTTTACTTCACTCTATCTTTATCAGTTACCCTACAGAGATCAGCATAAACCCGTTTGATACAATGCATCTTTTAAATGGATGTCTCGATCGTCAAGTACACAGCAGAGTAGTAAGTGCATTCCGTTGCATAGCATAGAAAATATTACCAGTTTTTACGGGATAAACCGCTCAGGTCAATTCTAACGTGTGGTTTTTCCCCCCGTCTGATCATTTTCAGCATGCCATATCTCCTCAATCAAGACGAACTATGGACACCATCAAATAAACTTGTCATCATCCGAAACAAGTTACAGTTCACATAGTTAAAATAGCTCAATTTCGTTATGCTCATATCCCAAGGAGAGCTAAGCTTGCAATTACTAATAGTGAAACAACTGTCTATTGAACTAGAAAAGTTGCGCCACAAAACCTACTGGTTTCATTATTATTATTGGTCAAAGATAGAGAACTCAGATAGAATAGTTGTCCGAGCTAACGTGTTTATAATTCAGGTCACCATTACATTCATCACGATATAAATCCAATGTGTGCAGTACTCAGAAAAAATTTTGAAGGAGAACTTCACGAAGTATGCTACTCTGTTAACAGTGAATTTGCAAGTCTGAGAGCATTCACCCTTCTGATCCGCCACACAACCAGCGGTCGGTGAGATCAAAGGCCCTAAATGTTAAACTTCAGTGAATTGCGAAGCAGATATATCCACGCACCAATAACCTATACGAACTGGTTGGCCATGATGAATCAATTGTTTACTCAACAGTAGGCGCATACCTCACTACCTCCACACATTGTGGTCAACATGGCTAGGGTTTATGCTCTGGAAGAAACAAGTCTGAACTGGCACGTTCACAAGTGGCTCTAGTCCAATAACAATTTCAGAGATGCGTCGATTGACTTGGGGAAACTGAAAAGAAAACGAAAGAAGGCATCTCTTCATAAAGATAGAGCCGGTATTATTCAGTCAGATCTGGGTAGGGAAGACAGGGAGATGATGATACACGCCGATTATCAAAAGCAATCGGCAGAATTAGTTGCAAGGATTATCTTGATGACAAGTTAGATGAATTAAGCCAATAACCGAGTCTTGTAGTTGGTTGGTACCTACAGCAATTGTTACAGCCACCTAGATTTTGTCTGGATCGAAAATCTTCGGGAACGTTAACCGGTATATCTTCTATAGACTGCTCGCCAGACGTCTATCAATAACCACTGGAACACTCCAAAACTCAATCACCTGAATGAGATCGCGACCTTGCAAAAGGCCCAGGAAGTAGTGTACACCTCGTTGTTGCAACACAATGGAGCTTCTATTGTACACTCTAACATAACTAAACCGGATTATGAGTTAGTGTTCATGAGCCTAAAGGAGAGCAATAACTGCAAAGTAATGTACGACCTGCTCCACCAAACCCAAGTGGAGCACTTTACCGTGTGTGACCTGGTTACCGAAAAGCGCAAAACTATCCGCTAATAGATACTGTATTCCACGGCGACCCTATCGACTGGACTAAAAGACGTGCAGTAAGACCATAAATGAGAAACAGTGCGACAACTCATGGATAATGTTACTCAGTTGTTTAACCGTAAGAAAATTTGTTCTATGGGACCCCACGAATACGTTTCACGGACAGTGCAGGCGTAACTACAAGAAACTCATCGTGGTATCAATCATACTAAACACCCAGTTATAAAAACCTGCAAATAACTGACCAGGGTGTCAAAAAGCAGTCTGTGCCAGATATCCCTTCGACGATTTATCCTGTGTAGCACTTTCAACGACACTGTCAACACAACAATAAAATAAAGTAAAATGCAACACAAACACTGCAAAACTACTGTTGCACTTGAAAGCTACCAGCTCACTCTACTACAGGTAGAAAAATTTTGTCTTCTGTCAGTCAATCAGCCTTCCTGTAACCACCAGAATGAGGCTTGGAATGGAAAAAGGGATTCTTGGATGAAGGCTCAAGAAACACTCCCAGGATGCATCAGCAGGTTCAGTAACAGTTTGCTCCAAGGCGTGCGATCAATACCGAGATGTTGCCTGAATCTCTGAACTCAAATATCACTTGGGTCGTGCAAACCATATTCCTGGTCCTCTGTACTGAAACAAACAGACAATCTCTCACGGTGGAAAAGCAGCAGTCAAATGCGTACTGAGAGCTCACGTTGTCTGTCAGAAATACAGTGCACTCTGGACATGGGTCACCTTCCGCGAAAAGTAAGCGTCTTCTATGTGGCGTCTATTCTGGAATGCAGCGTAGCAAGACGTCAGATTATCAAAATCATAAAGTAAACATATTTTCAATATCATTACCAGGGTCTCAACAAGACTGTCCTTCGAAACCAAATGCAATAGACCTCCTGAAGAAAGTGTCCTGTCGAGTGGCCCTAGCTTGTGATGGCAACACATCTTGATGAAAGATCAACTGTTGATGTGAACAAGATACACTTGTTGTCTGGATTGAAACAAAGAAGGTAACCGGTGTCGCATCATCTGGTATTTTCTGCCGTGCAACCGTACGATTGCACGCTAGCTGGGACACTCACAGGATGTTTCTGTTCAGACAAGAGCCACACAACGGCTGTTTGCACCAATGGAGCCTCAACCGAAATAATGTTATAACCAGTTTTTTTCAGCTCAGGTCCAAGCTGACAAAGATGATACGCGGAATAGTGTGGTTAACGGACTGCATCATATTTAGTAACGTACTCGGGAGGTTGCAAAAGCCCTCAAAAAAAGCTTGTTACGACCTATTCACGCGATAGCGAGAACGAAATAATCCGCATTCTACCTCCGCGGAACAGGACACCATGAAATCTGTTGCAGATCCGGAGCTCCAACTGGCCAAACCGACCCAGCTTCATGCTAAGTTCCTCTTCGTCGTCCTCTGTCAAATTAAGGGTAAACACCATAACTGATCGCTCCAATTGTTAATGATTTTACTAAAATTACCGTTTGACCAGCACAGACGAACCAATGTCCCACAACCAACGTGAAACCGGTGATACTGATGGTGTTGACCCTAAAGTTAGTCTTGAAGCAACACTGCACTTTGAAGGTGCAAAACGCTTTCCATACAAACCATCTCGGTCGCTCAACCTGTCCAGAGAGGGATTAAATAAGACAGTGTCGTCCGCATACTCCAGATCGGTCAATCTAGCACCAGGAAGAAGCTCAACTCCAAGCCCACTGGATTCGCAAAGCGCACCTTCCAGAATGTCGTCCATGACAAAATTGAACAGGAAGAGGGAAATCGGACACCCTTGACGAACACCACTAGAAGTGTTAAACGCCCGAGACAGTTGTCCATAAACTCTCATCCTGCTTGCAGAGTGAGCGAACCTGACCTAATGGATAGTTTGGTCAAATAACTGTCCAAAGTGAGAGGTAGAGACCCTTATGGGAACGATTGTGAAATGGAGACATCGTACAGTCCTGCTAGTGATGCCACATTGAGATGTGCGTTGTACGTGAACGGGACGAATGATCCGAACCACATGGTTGACGAGACACCACGTAGTTCGTATGACGCTATGCATTTCCATTTTCGAAGATCACAGATAACCAGCACACATTTTTGGCGGACAGTGAATAATGCACTAGACTTTGTTGAGTTCACCTACTGAATCGACAACCACATGTGATAAATCACTACGATCAGAATGTTCTGCCTCATGCGGTTTTGAAAAGTAGCATGTAGTACAATCAAATTTGGCCCGTTTAAAATCCAAAAACGTTGTTGTCCGGGGAATATATAATGCTTACAACAAACAGAGAGCATGCAGTAAAGTATACAATGCGAGTTTGATAAACTCAGTCCATGCACGGCAAACAGATATATAAAGAGAGAAAGATAGAGTATAGAATGCAATGGGTATGTGAGTTAAGGCACAATTATTTTACACAGGTAGCAATAGGTATATTATACAAGGCTGATTGGGTTTGATGTCAACACAGATGCGGAAGAAAGTCTATCATGACATCAGCTTCATCATCTTCACCGTCGTTGTCGAATCGCTGACTGTGAACGTCAGCACTCAGGTAATCCTCACGGGGAACAACACGGGATCGGAAGTAAATATTATCGAAAGAAGACCGGTCAGAATCGAGTTGAGTAATTGAACAAGATGAAGCAGATCTCTTGAGTTTTCTACTAACTTTGTCCCAAACGGACATGCAATCATCTCCGGCACCAGAGCTGATAGTTGGAAGTTCGTGAGTACGTGGATGATGGCTGGAATCGTTTCGCACTGGTCGCCTGGCATAGCGGAAGGTCGGATCTGAGTAAAAATTACCGGACTGATAGTGCTGATGATCCGGAACAGAACCGTACGGGCGGGGCCGGAGTAAGGCTATCTGGCGATTGCCCATAGCTGCACGCTCGGCGGGAGTGACCTCGTACACACCGTCAATAGTTCTAGCACTAGGGTGTACAAGATGAATGAAAACTGATGACACATGAAGACAAAATAAAACTATCACGATCGTCAATAAACACAACTGTCGAGGTTTGTGTGGTTATATGAGTGATTCAACCAAACCATGAGGAACACTTGTTAAAATACCTTAACGGATGAAGGCTTGATATTCTGATGCAGTACGACATATTCATTATCGCCAATCGAATCATCAGATGTCTGACTACCTATCACAAGCACAGGCTAATCTACGGCCAGAGAAGTGACTGTGTTCATACCCGATATGCAAAATGAATCAACCCGGCAAACATGAGACCAACTTTTCACATCACAATGAGGCAGTTTAATTACTCTTGCCAATAAACGACCAGACAGACAAACAAATATAAATAACCTGGAAGAAGCTAGTAAGCGGTAACTAGAAGCTTGTACAAATACCATCAGCACTATTTGGTCAAACAATCCAAAAAGATGGAACAAGCCTTTAATATAACGTGCGAACAGCAGGATGTCACTGATTCGTGATTGTACTAACAACTGAATTGGCCTAAATGAGACAGAACCAGATTTTCGTTAGGAAGATAAACTTTATGAATGACAGCCGATCGATTTCACTTGGCTCTGAATAGGACAACCATTGAACTGTTGTGTGGGCATACGGACATCCACTTAATTTAGAGATAGCAAGCCCACCGATCGATGCGCGCAACATAAAGGAGCATGCGTTCAGTTTCGGTAACCGTAGCGCCCATTTAAAAATAACCGTACAGAAGGAACAGTGATGAAGCAACACACCGGTAAATATCGTTAGCCAAATAAAGAATTGACAAAAGATTGTGAAGATCGATATAAGTCTGTGTTCAAAGAACATTAGACGGAAATATGGAAGCACCCAGACTTGTCAGTGTTTGTTTCTCAACCTTGTCTAAGTCAATAGTTGCGGTTTGTCGATTTTGTTTCGTGGATCGCAAACAAAACATTTTTGCATTGCGTTTGTTATGGTCAACCATAAATGGATGTGACAAGTACAAGTTGGTATCATTTCTTGGTGTGGCACATTCCAGCTCACACAATAAACCCCAATGAACAAATCAAACTCTATTAATGCAATGCTCACGGTTTAAAATGGCAGGACAAAGACGCCACAATATTTCAAAAAGCCTTACGATTAAACCCCGACAGATCCCAACCCAATAATTTTGGATTCGTTTAGTAATCTCTGTGGTCGATTGTTCCAGTCTTAATCATACGTGCGCCTATTCCGTATTAGGTCGTATCGAGAGCATAACAGTTCCAGGTGCCAGTGAGATTCCAGTGGTGATCTATGAAAGGAGGGAGTGATGAATAAACACAAACGTACCAAATAAAAGAAAAATAACAATTGGAAATCGTACACAAACTTTAAACAACCCTACGGATACATATTTGCCATTTAATATGGCACACTGTTATGCCCGAATGATCAGTGCATTCAGAGCTCATGACCGCGTCGTCATCGCCCAGGATGGTTATGTACGCTCAAGATCATAAGGCATTATCAATATGGGATTCCAGTGAGGATAACATGATGGCCACGAGAGTAGGGATAATGTATGTCAAATCGACACTTCGGTTCTTCCTTAAATATGCATCGCATAGAAGTTTTAATGAGAAATCAATCTCAGCTTTTAAGACGTACATCAATGTTTGACAATAGTTGAACAGAATGAATTCGCGGTCAAAAGGTTACTACTAAGGCCGGCAGATGGTGTAAACCACTAGATTTGATGCATATAACACTAGTTATTTTTGGGTAACTAGTAGGACTTCGCTGATGGTCTAGTTCGAGAGTCCAGTTAAACAGCAATGCAGTGGATGAACTGATCAGTCGATATTATGGGTTATTTTCAAGATGTGTTCGCAATTGCCAACTTCAGGTTCTGTGTTATGGTACTCATTTTAATCAAACGTGAACCAACAGTCAAACGAATAACTGAGCGAGGCTCGATAACACCAACTGCATGAAAGGTTAAAATCAACGTTCTCAACTATGACAGAATTCTTTTAGAAATTGACAACTTAATGAAAAAATGAGCAGAGACACATAAAAACTCTTCGCTTGGTATTACAAATATATTCAGGAAGTAAATGAAACCTAGTTGTATACGGACTTCATGACGATCGTATAAGCTCTGATTATATATACCGTATTGTTTGACCAGATTGATAGGAAAAATGCTTCGTCTCCAGGTTTCTAACCATAAGGCGTTTGCTATCATGTAGTATACAGCCATATCGGCCGTCATTACCGCGAGACTGTAAATGATTGAATAAACTTAAATGATGATTGATCCACAGGGCAGAGAAAAACATACTAACCTTTTATCATGCTTTAGTAAATTGTCCACCAACTGTACAATTTTTCGATAGTTGTCTTTTATCGAAGGTATGCAAGGCCGTTCGGGTACAGACAAGCCGATGGTGACAAGTTCCCTCTCTAGCCGTTTCATCTCGTTCAGCGCCCGTTCGAATAATATCAGATTGTGCTGTTCCTCCCGTAGTAAATGGTAGGCTACGTGTAATACTTGTGGATAGGAAAGTTTATCAATCGACTTTGGTCCATTGCATTGTCCAAGGTGTCGTAGATCATCCTCGGAAAAACTACATCGGATTAGTTCGTATATAACGGCTAATTCGCGCCTCCTGCTCCGTTCCTGCTCATTGTGTTCGTCGCGTGCTCGTTTGTCCGGACGGCAGCTGGGTAGACATGGATCATTCGTATCAACAGAATTTATCATTGTGGCCGTTGCTGGTGGTCTGACTGGGCGATACGATTTCTGAACTGATGATACTTCCGGACGAAAACGTTTGCAGTTGTCGTAATGAGCTGACTCTTCCCCGGGGAGTAAACAATCATTTTCAGACGGATTAACCCGTTGACATGGACTAGCGCAAAATCGTCGACGCTCGATTCGAGGAAAGCGTTGTTTGCGGTGTCTGGAGGCAGACTGTTGTGTAGCCATACGATTTGACAGAAAGAAACTTCAGAAGCTGTAACCAAGATTAAAAGAGATGGATAACAAAACTACCACTGAGTGGTGTAACAAACAGACCAAGAAATTGTCGTAAGGATTGCCAAATGATTTAACGGACTGTACACCAAACCGTATTCACCATCATGAGACAAGCTGGATTGGATTTGAAGAGCCCGATACAGTCAGGTCACTCAACCACATGCGAAGCTATAACGATTGGTTTCATGAACGGCAACCACAATCGGTACTAGTAAAATAACCCGAATGTCCTTTATGACGTATAGAGTTCTGGTTTGTTCACCCATCAGAACTAAGATGGAAATGTTAAAACAAGAAACAACCTACAGAGAAAGGGTTGAAGTAAGGACGATAGGACAGAGATTAGAGCGGTCAAGGAGTATTTGTCAAGGTTCAACTCAGACGTGTAGACACCAGATTTAAATCGCTGTATTAAGACGACTGAATGCAGATGTAAACAATTCAACACAGACAGCTGGGAAGTATGGGTATATCAACGTATGGACTTCAGTTCTCGAGCTAACTTGAGTAAATAACTCACAAATAGTTTACAAAATACTGAGCAACCTACTTGATGACACAATGTAAGTTGCCAATACATTCGCCATAGTCGATGCTAAAATATTCCGAACGAACTGTGAAGTCGCGATGATGCCACTGAGATTATCAAGTCCGTTTAGTTTAGGCAAATACGCTAAGCTGGTGATTACTCTTCTGAGATTAATCAAGCCAAACGTGGCTCAAAACATCACAGGTTGCACAGTACAAATATGAGCGAAACCTACTGTAGTGGTAGGGTAGAGCGTTAGAACAAATGACAGTAAGGAAAAGACAACTAAGATATGTAGAAAATTAAACGGAACTCGTTTTCGCAACAACAGTGCCATTTGTTTCCATCCTTCTGGTGATCGAAAACAGACCATCATCTGTACGAACAGGCCAAACTATCAGGAAACACTATCATACCAACACCATTATGCAGTCATCACGAAAGCAAAGTTTGGTCAGTAATCAGCGGAAAATGATTTACTAACGGACGTCTCCATTTCCACTAGACTTCTGCAACAGTATACGTCTCCTTTGCAACTGGAGGGTAATTTATTTGGGCTAATGAAGACGTGCCGTTTTTACTCAAGGTAGTAAGAACTACTGGTTGGGGCGTCCGTTTCGACTTTGAGCGGAATTCCATGATCTATGAGATCAACGACACTTTTTAATCTCGCTTCTAGGCTATCTAACGACTTCACGATATTACTGGGTACAAGCAACGTGATGCTGCATACAAGTGGATAAGGTTTATTACAGAAATGCGATGTCTGTCAACACTAAAGCATTGTAACGCTCAGCTGTGGGGACTACGAAATCAAGGGATGGCAAACGCTCGTGCGGCTGTTCACACCATTCACCAAGGTGCTGGATTACCCAAATTAAGACTCGACAGCCAAGCAGATTGGTTACTTTCATTGAATAAACGTCTTCAGATTCATTCAGCATTAAACTGCATTTCCGCGTTATACCACAACACTTTTGTAGAATTCAGCAGTGTTCTCGGTTCCAGTAGCAGACTGACGTCATCAACAAAAATGAATATGGAAGTCACCAACACCGTTTCCATTAGAGAATCGACCATGCCCTGGAAACAACAGACTTCAGCTGGCAACATCGGAGAGAATCTCGCATGACTGGTAGAGTTTCGTAGGCTCCAAAAACCATATACTTGCCTTCCTCGTTCCGAATAGGAACTTGGTAGCAGGCATTTGAAAATCGAAAATACTGAACACATACTGAGAAATGTCTTTAGTCATTCAATTGATTTTCAGACATCGAGATAAATGCATGGATTTGTATTCTGACAGTAATTCATAACTCTTCTGTGTTAACCCTGTGACAACGACCCACATGAAGGACGTTTGGGGTTTTTGCACGTTCGGAAGTACATAACTGTCTACTATTGCTTCTTGAAGGAAGGAGACTACGGTACTTATGTAGGTTCCTGACATTAACGCGCATTCGTGGATTTTCGAGTGTGCACAATTCAGGTTTTAAGCATTTGTGCCCACTGCGGAGCACATACGTAAATCACACGGTTTATGGTAGGGCTCAATGGGCGTCCAAACCATTTACCTAGAAACCATGCTCAAGACGATAAAAAATGAGCTATTGCTTAGCAATTTTTACAGCAAACTCTAAGAGATACCTTGATAATTCACTGTGTAAAGACACTTTTGGTTGGCCACGCATCCCAATTGTCTTGCAACTTATCTTCACCGTTGGCATTATTGGCACTGTTTGACTGCATGTCCGCGCTTTCTCGTTTGTTCGACCACGAAGGTCATGTGAATTTCCGGTCGCCTGCTCGCCGGTTTGTCGTGTTCCACTTTTGTCAAGACTTGCTTATTGCTCGTTCTTCCGATCTGCCTGCAATGTACGTCGTTGTTCGCTATTTGGCTTTCTGGTTTAACTACTGTGGAGAATAGGCTCGGTTCTAAACGTCGAACGTTCCAGTCCCATATGATTTAGTGATATATATATATATATAGTTTCTTCGTTCATTTTTAAATTGTATACACGTAGTTCACTTTTACTTTATTTCGCCATTAATTCAGAACAGAAGCCGATGAGTGAAGCAGTAACCATTACTGTTCCATAATTTTCAGACATGGAACCCGTCCCGTGGGCGGAGTTCTGTAACCGGCGCGTCATTGCGGACCAGGTTAAACTTAGTCAGCTTTTGACCGGCTTCCTAAAAAGATCACAATACAAGTGCAAGATCTTCTCCATCAACCATGGGCTAACCTTGAGGAAGGCATACGAATCACCTCAGTGATCGTCGGCTCTCACGGGTACGTAGGATGTGCCAGGTACCTTGAAATGACTAGACCTCATTCGAAGGGCTTATAGACCAATTTGGTCAACGGACCCCGGCAACAAAAGACGTGTTCCAACAGTCCTGTCGGTCCTAGACTCTCCGGATGGATATTTCTACTACATCAAACCCATCTTCGTTGGTGAATCTTCGAACTACTGCATGGATTCTGTCACAACCTCCTGTAGAGTGGATTAAATACCCTGGACAGATGGACCCCATCCGAAGGGCGTATGGATCAAACCACTATTGGTCATCGGCCTCCAATGTACTGCAAACCCTGCCCTTCGCCACACTGTTTTGTGGGCGTGTTAGCAACCAGTTTTGTTCCTATGTGACATTTTACCGCACCAAATCAGTTAGTTTCTTTCCTCCCTTTTTTCAAACAACTCCACACTTAGTGACCCTCCGATTCTGTTTTCGTGCGCATACCAGAGACTTGCCTCATTTGCCGCTCGCGGTAAAAGTCACAGCTAGAATGATAGTATGCCAGATACCAAGGTTGATTTGCCTGAAGTACACAGGCCTCTACTTGTCACCGAACACCACTTATGCTTGACACTTTTAATGCTTGAACACTTACGCAAATACATCAACATGCAGCTCTGGTACGTACCTCAGAGACCCTGGTCATCGATACCTGCTGTCTTGTTGAAACACGGCTACAAGATTCTAGCTCAGTGCTACACCATCAACCTCTGTCGGCCGTTTCACCGTGCGGATACAATCTGCGTTTGACTGGACACCTTGCAGTCAAGTCATTAGAAAAGCCGGTGTCAGGATTGCACAAAGCGCATACGCAGGGAAGGCATTGCGTGACAGGATGTTCATCAACAACCAACTTTGCGTTGACAGACCCGAAAGTACGCTGTCCGTTGTTGCGCCACATGCAATCACGAACTGTAGTCAAAGATTATTTCTACAACTAGCTCATTAACCTTCTACAGACCGTGCGGCGCACACACATTGTAGTATTGTCAATCTGGAGCATGTGCGTGGATTTCGATCATCTTTGCACTTTGATGAGAGGCCACTTCGTCGTCAACCACAAATTGACGCATCTAAACTAACAGGGACATCGGCACTTTACGCTTATCAGTGTGCGCTTGTCTCTAATCTAGGTTAACATCCAGCAAACGGCATTTATACACATTGGGTACATACAGGGTATGCAATGCAATGCAACGAGACTGGATCTTGACGCGGTGTGACGGCTTGCGTATCTCGATGACCTATTGGGCTAAACTGGACGGTGTGGCCACCACACCGATAAAGTCATTCATGCCAGGCAGACCAATAGGTAGAGGTCTGACAAACCAGTCTCCTGGTCCTCCAGGTTGGGGGTTGGAAGAAGATTGGCATCTTCCGGAAAACGTACCAGTTCTGGCACAGTGCCACCCACCCGCTGCCTTGCGGTATAGGCTTTTGAGCCAAAGGCTTTGGTTGAGAACCCTAATCGTTCTCCTGTCTAGGTCTGGGCGCCCTGGCAGTATCTCAGCCCACAAACAACCATGAGTAATCATAACATAAGCAATTCCATACTGCATCGGCCGTCTCGCAGTATAAACCGGGTCGCCCTATCTGCTGCATACTGCAGGATGGATAGGCGAAAACATGCTACTGCTGACTCCTCCCCTACTATCCTATCAAATTTAGTTCTCAGACACCTCCCAACCTCCATTTCTGATAATTACTCTGCAAGTCCCACAACAGATGTAGCTAACCGTGGTAACACTGAGCCGATAAGTTCCGTCTCTTGCCATTCAGTTTCAGGCCTCCCTCGTCCCTTGCTTAGACCTAAAGTGCGAATTAATACAGGTGCCTTCAACGTTCGCACTGTAAAACAGATAGGTCAACAGGCCGCTCTTGCACGAATGTTAGACTCATTGCATATCGATATCTGCTGTATCTCGGAAACTAAAATTCAAGACAGTAGTCAGCGTATGGAACTAACAACACCCGCATTGTCTACCCGATACTGGTTATGCATTTCGGGTGACTCCACAGCCGCTCTTACAGGTCAGGCTGGAGTAGGTATAGTTCTTAGCTCGACGGCCGCAGTCTCACTGGTAGATTCGATTCTTGTTAACAGTAGACTGTGTGCTGTCCGCTTGGCAGGTTCCGTTAAGGCCAACTTTGGACGCAAGACTTTCAGAAATTTATTCTTTGCGTCTGCTCACGCTCCTACTGACTGTAGCGACGTCGGTGTCAAAGAAGCGTATTACTCGGATCTGGCCGCTCTGCTTCGGTCGACACGTGTCTCTGATATAGTCGTTCTAGCAGGAGATATGAATGCTTAGGTCGGCCGCTTCGGTGAAGCCGAATCTCATTTGTGGCAGGTTTGGGATAGCGTCACATCGGTCAGATAATGGTGGGCGATCGTTGCATCTGTGCGCTGAGTATAAGCTATTTTTAGCCAGCACTAGTTTTAGACATCGTTCACGTCATTGCTATACTCGGCGCCCGCCTGCTCTGAATCAGGCATGATCTCAGGTAGACCAGATAGCTGTTAATTACAAGTGGCGAGGTTCTATCCAATACTGTCGTTCTTATTGGAGCACGCAGTTGGACTCAAATTATGCATTGATATGTTGTCGTTTTGTTCTTACTTTTGTTGGACAACGACCCCACCAACAGCAACGACTGGCTGATGAGAAATTGGCTTTACCATCGGTAAAGCATAAGTATCAAACCAGCTTAGAAAGCTGCCTTAGTGGCACTCACTCCGAAGATCCTAATAGCTGCTGGACACAAACCTCACAAGCTATTCAGAAAGCAGGTACTATAGCTTGTGTCATCGGGGTACATAAGTTTAACAACCACTGGGTTTCAGATAAATCTCTGGAGTTGTTAGAAGCCAGACGGAAGGTTCCTCCTGGTAGTTCACATAATAAGTCTAGAAGGGATATCCGTAAGAAGCTGAAACGTAGTCTAAATGGAGATCGCTTTTGCCACAGGGAACACGGGTAAACTTTTCAAGCTGATCCGTGCTACTGGTCCCAAGCGACCGTCTGTCAGTGAAGCTATCAGCGAGGCAGATGGTACTCCACTTTATAAGTCTAGAAGGTTGGAACGCTGGGCGGAACATTTTGAGGGTCAATTTAGCCGGCCTCCTGCTTCGATCGTGCTGCCTCCACAAACTTCTGATGTAACGCTTTGGTCGGTAGATTTAGAACCACCCACTGAGACTGATATTCGCAATTGCATCTCGAGTCTCAATCGTAATAGAGCCGTTGGTCCAGATGATCTAGTGCCAGTACTTTTTAAAGAAGGTGAAGAGATGCTAGTCGAGGATTTGACTCAGCTGTTTCAACTTGTGTGGTCGATGGAGACCATCTCTTCGTGCTGGGGTCACACGATAATAGTTCCTATATTCAAAAAGGGTATCAGGAGCTCTTGTGAAAAACATAGGTGTATTAGCTTGACCCCAGTCATTTCTAGGGTTCTGGCCTCCGTTATACTTCGTCGACTCACTGTAGCTCGGGAGTTAAACATTAGAGAAGAGCAGGCAAGGTTTCGTCCGGGCCGAGGATGTATAGGTCATATTTTTACCCTTCGTCAAATTTCGGAGCAGCGTCATGTATACCGCCGTGCAATAATTGCCATATTTCTCGACTACAGAGGTGCGTTTGATTCGGTGGATCGATCTACACTTTTAGAGTCGCTTAAACGCAGAGGTGTACCGACCAAGTATGTGAACATACTGTCGGCACTTTACTTCCATACTTCGGCTCAGGTTAGGGTTTACGATGAGCTGTTTGATAGTTTCAGCACCAGGAGTGGCGTTCGTCAAGGCTGTCCTCTTTCACTGTTTTTGTTTAATTTCGTCATGGACGAAATAATGGAAGACTGTTTGCGTCAATCAAATGATGCCGGCGTGGACCTCCTACCTGGTGGAAGGCTGACTGCTCTTGATTATATTGACGATAAGGTGTTGCTGTTTGACAACTTTCAAGCAGCACAAGCAACGCTGAACGCAATTTCGCGTTCAGCTAAGTACTTCGAATGTGCTTTGCAGCCTCAGAGTGCAAAGTGCTTTTGCAAGATTGCTGTGATTACGTAGGTTTAATGTTAGATAATGAAGTCATGGAAGTTGTTGACCGGATTGTATATCTGGGAAGCTCCATCAGCGGCGGCGGCAGAAGTGTAGGGAATGAAATAGAGGCGCGTATTTCTAGGGCTAGGACAGTGTTTACTAATCCGAAGCACTTATGGCGATAGAAACGTATCTATCTGAAGCTCAAGGGTCGCGTATATCAGAGTACAGTGAAGGCTGTATCACTTTACGGCAGCGAAACCTGGCCCATCAGAGTAGAAGACCTGAACCGTCTTCAGGTGTTTGACCACCGGTCTGCGTTCAATCGCTCATATCGGGTGGCACCAACGAGTAACCAACGAAGAGGTTAGGAAGCGGATGTTTGGCACTGATTGTCAAACGAGTTCTTTTATTTAGTCACTACATTTGTACATACTTAGATGGTTAGGTCATGTACTAAGGATGTCAGCTAGTCGTCTGCCGCATCGAGCACAGTTTGCCGACGCTGTGGTCGATTGGCGCAAGGTGGACAGGCGATGACCTGGAGTAGACAAATGAAATCGTTCACGAAGGGGTTTGGCACTGTAGATCAGGTTCGTCTTCCGAGCTGGAGCCCTTACGACTCGCAGAGCCGATGACTTGAGACGCTAGGTGAGATGGCGGCTAACCGAGCTCAGTGGCGTGAATGTTGTCGTTGCTTGGCCGACCTGACCTTTTCTGCTAACTTGGCGTGGTGGTCAGGCTTGTCTGCTGTTTTGATCCGGAGGGTTGTGCTGACTGCGACTTCGGTCGTTGCAAGTTCAACCTTGTAAGACTGGCAAAAGGTGAGCAGCCAGACAAAAAGCAGATGCGTCCGTTGTGAGGTGTTCGTTGTGTATGGTGTCAGTCTGTTGTGTTTCGGTTTGGTTTGTTTTCTTTCTTGTCTGATCTGATTCTCTGTATGTGGTTGGTCTGTCTGTGCAGTAT